>QLPF01007713.1:0-11710 GCA_003314045.1 Hygrophorus pudorinus | reverse complement strand
GTAGTCATATGCCGATTAACTTCCATGCTACATTTGATAGCTACTGTTATCACGGTAAAAGCTACGGAAGTAGCTGAGCTCTACTATAGAGAAATAGTCCGTTTACACAGATTACCGGAATTGATAGTCTCCGACAGAGACTCTAAGTTTACTTCCAAATTTTGGAAAGAAATACACCGTATTACCGGTGGAAAACTATTAATGTCAACAGCATTCCATCCTCAAACGGATGGTGCTATGGAACATTCAATACGTTCAATTAATCAGGCACTCTGTGCCGTCATAAATGATAATCAAACCGATTGGAATGACAAGTTGCCATCCATAGAGTTTGCGTTTAACTCTACAGTAAATAGCTCATCGAGCTTTGCACCTTTTGAGTTGAATAGCAGCTGGATGCCAACTATGTTAAATAATCCTATACTGGATACGCCCTACAAAGGCATTAAGCAATTCGCTGAACAAGCAATACAGAACCTTGAGGCGGCTCACAATGCTATAATAGCTAGCCGCATAACTCAAGCTTATCATGCTAATGCACATAGGAGAGACGATCCTATCATCCCTATAGGCGGTAAAGCCTACCTTTCAACTACGAACTTAAACTTGCCGAAAGGCAGAGTCAGAAAGTTATTGCCCAAATATATCAGGCCATATACGGTGCTTAACAGCAGCCCTACCAAATCTACCTATACAATAGAATTACCGGAAGAACTCTGTATACGACACGTCCACCTGACGTTCCATGTGAGCCTGTTAAGGCCCCATCAACCTAATCACGATGATTTATTCCCTAATAGGGAGGCCAATGTGTTTTACGACTTCAGCGCAGACCCAGACCACGAATGGGTCATAGACGAGATAGTTGACCATAAGTGGTCCCCCAAATTATCATTTAAGATCAAGTGGGCCTACAGTGATTACACCTGGGAGCCCTTAGCTGCAGTGGCTGAGCTATCAGCTCTTGACCGCTATCTTGAACTCCACAGAGTATCTACACCACAGGACCGGAACAAGCACACTGAAAGTGTGACAAGTCGTGACTGAGCGAATACCAAATACGGCAGTGTGGCAATTGCCTGCCAGATACGGCAATGTGGCAAATACCCACCAAACACCATAGTGTGGCATTCAAACCCCGATGCCCACAGGTATAAAAGGTCGATTACAGCTCCACTATAATCCTCCTCACCTAGTATCCACATTAGTGTTGGTCCAGCTGGCTTAGCTGCAAGCTGGCTAACACAGCTGACAGCTGGTACCAGCCAGCTTCAGTTGACTCAAGTCAACTCCAAGCTGACAGTCAACTAAGTTGGCTGAAATTTAGCTAAGCCTGCAATAAGCTGACTTAATGTAGGTTGGAAAGGTATATATTCAAACAGTATCTTCATCTTCCACATCTCCTAGTACTTCCATTAACCTATCAAACAACTCATTGGAATCTTCACCAAGATACTCTGCCAACATATCACCATCTGAACAGTCGTGTTCAACTCCCTTTATAACTGTATATATTCAATGTAAATAGTGTTTAGTACAATATTAAATGGTAATAAATAAGTTACTTAGCTTGGTTGGCCTACGGTTACCGCTATCTCGAGCGGATGGTGGTGGTGTCTGAGTTCAAACTGAGGCTGAGTGTGCACGAAAATTACACACCTGTGGCTTTAAAAAAATACAACAATCAGTTAGCAGCAGCCACAAAAATTGGCTACTAATAAGTATTATGACTACAATACTATCTACCTGTATGTACCAACTTAGCTGCTAGCTGCCGGCTGCCCAAATGAGGGCAGCCATGGCTGCAGCTGGTTCCCAGCCTTAGCCAGCTGGTGACCAGCTTGGCTTATTTTCAGCTCAGCTGGTGGCTGCAAGCTGCGGGCAGCCTCAGCTGGACCAACACTAATGCAAGGAAACCCCCATGATCGCGAGCTTAACCGCTCATGTCCTACCTCCAATAGAGATGGACCCTACGCTGCAGGTACTAGTGCACCCCAAACGATGCAATTTGTGCATCGATTATGTCACCCACCTGGTGGCACAACACGATAACGGGGCTACTGAAGCCCTGTATGAAAAGCAATGTGCCTATTGGCACAAACAACTTCACCAAACCGTGTGGGAACGAGGCTACGATTGTGGTTGCGCAGATGCACACAAAGACAATGTGCAATTGCACAACCAAGTCGATGACTTGTATGACGAAGAGCGAAGGCTCAAAGACAAAATAGCCAGTTTGGAAAAACAGCTATTGGCTCAGGCCAACACTGTGCTCTCACAGGCTCAGAGTGAAACTCAGCCCTCGTTGCAAGCTCACATCAAGGTCCAACCTCCTACCCCAGCCAAGGGTAAATCAAGGGACTATGCCCAGTCCGATCCTACCGTGCCCATGCCACCTGCGACTTATCCTCGCATCGATGATGAATCCTATGAGGGTGTGACTATCGACCAGCTGTACTCTTTGGAGTACGACACGGCCATTACCCGCTCTATGGAGCAGTCCCAACCCGGTCCACTACTAGTTGTCATGCAGCCTATGGATGGACCATTCTACGCTCAGACTGCAAATCTTGCTCAATTCGTAGTCCCTCCTAAGCCGGCTGGCCCCATTAGGGAGACGAAACCCTTGCCTAGCAGCAAAATCAACTCCTTCAAAGTGAAGGTAAAACCATCATCGGTCATTGGGCCACCCATGCCTATGAGGCTATTCTGAGGGGGAGTATCAGTAGCCCTAGGAGCTGGTGGTAACCCGTCATTATACCCCAACTCCTTATGGAGAAATATCAAAGGCCCAGAGTTCTTTCCCACAAAGAAAGGCTCTTTAGCCCAACCTCCGGCCATTGGCCCTTCTCATCCCTCCTTCAGGGTACTTGCTGAAGAGGCATATAACATTCCGTTTGACCAACGGTCGCTCACTCAACGAGCGCTAATAACCCTGGCATTGCAAGCCAAGGTACTACCACCTGCGGGCCAACAAGCCCAATATCCAGTCGATATACTGGTCATCAACTGTAACAACGTGCCCAAGGCAATTTGTTGTGATGACAAAAACTGATATCGATCGGATGACCTAGCAGTGTGGCAATTCCTTCGGGATGGTGCGCCTGCTGGATCTGCTTGCAGAGCATTTGAGCTTAAAGCTCTCGAAATACTTGGTAACAGCCAATACTTGGGCTTGGTCGCCCCAAACACTGTTCCCCGATTCTGGGAAGCTTGTCACTTCTCTGATGATAAGCCTTTCAATGAAACCGTCATTGCCACCCACTATTACCAATGTGGGTTAGACACTACTGCCTATGAGGCCATGTTCCGTGGCTATGCAGAACGTGCCATCCTTGCACATGCCGAAACTGGCAGACCCACATCACCTGTGGATTCTACCACTACCATCCCTGCCTCATCGGCATCTGCTGCCGGCCCTATGGCACCGCTAGCCTCTATGCTAGCACCACCCCTGGCTTGCGTCAAGAAATGGCACGCTGAGCCAATTAAAAAATATGTCAAACAGCCTAAATGCAGTGTCAAGCCTATGACGGCAAAATACATTTGCGCTGTTGCATCCATTGAGGAGCTTAATGCCCTCTCTGTCTTCCAAGACAACAAACCCATTGAGGAGATCCTCGACAATGCATATGCAATATACGCCGAAGAAGGCGACCAAGACTCAGCAGACAAGCTTCTACCAGAGCCTCGTAACAGGTGCATCGAGCCTATGCCTGAACCTCCGGAACACGTCGTCGATCCCGACACCCTCATGGGCCCATGCTAATTTAGCATATTACTTCCTCTTAAAGAGGGGAAGAGTGTAAGGAATCTATGATTCCTTGTTACTTTCATTAATTTCCTTATTCTTTTGTTTATTATTTTATTATCATTATTTACCGCGGACATGTGTGCCACAATGTACACATGTACAAACAACTGTATAGTATGCCGTCCGCATCGCACACTCCATAACTATAATTACTACAACACCCATATAACAGCATAACATTCATTACCCAAATATATTGATTTGGAACTGTGAATTGTGCATAGTAAGCAATACAGTCTTTATAACATTCCTTCCAATTGTACTAGGGCTTTAATTAGCCCTACACAAGTTTATAACTATGAAGTATTGCATATCCCCAGAATGTGTCCAGTAGTCCAGCATTGTGAAGAAGGCATCTAGTAAGTAAAAAGTCAGGTGACAAATAAAGAAAGTCGAAATGTAAGTCTTTGGCATAACTTTCAACAAGAAGTCTGATTGATTGATTGTGGGTCCAGAATCCAGAAGTGTGTTTAGGAATGGTGTGCCTTGTGCTCATTAATCCAAATGGAGATTAGGACGAAATCCGATCAGTGGTGGATGGAAATAGATCGGTGGAGCAACCATGTGGCAGGCCAAGTCTGGAGCGGAACACTGTTGTTGTGCCTTGTGATCAAAGAAGATGTAATTAAAGAATGTCCATGCAGCAATTGTTTATAGGCCATGTGAATGTCCGAAATAGGACGAAAGAATGTTTGAAAAAGGAAACTAGATAGGGGTAAAAGTCACATCATGACAGTATGTAGCTAATAGTTCAACACACAAGACTACAAATTTACAGGGCCTCCAGTAAAGTGTCTGGAGAGCAAGAGATAAATTGCTACACTAGGTGAGGGAAAGAATAATGTTGATGACGACAATATCTTGAAAAAATCTTGACATTATTTCTAATTATGTTAGAATAATGTTTGACACATTATGGCAAAGGCATTCTGGATAATATTACTGTAATTTGCCTTGGCATATATTGACATTTTTTGAAAGATTCTTGAACTACTTGACTGAATATTTTCACAGGTTTTTAGGATGGAATAATCTAACACAATTGAAAAATTATTGTCACTAACATTTTAGATATTTTTTTATTGTGCTTTTCACATGACCTTGCCAAACACATCAACACTACTCAATTTGAGTCTGGCAGTAAAACTGCTATAACTCAATCAATTCTACACGGATCTGCTTGGTAATTTTTATCCATAAATGCAAATGTATTGCTGAGGTGTTGGCCGCATAAAAATTACCCAATTGCCTGATCTCAAAATTGGCATTTTCGGCCTATTTAGAGTATTTTTACATGTTCAACAGCTCTAGCAGTTGCAGGAGGCTCTCAAATGTTTTGAAAATATTCATGCACCTTCCTTAACATGTAATCTAAGTACAGAAATATTTCTATGAATTATGAACAGTAGCCTGGAGCTTGAGAGCCATTGCATGCCAAGCTATCTTGCAATTGCCTGATTGGGATTCTCATAGCAATTGCTCTGATTAGCAAAAAAATGAGTAACAGACTCTCCAGTCTGTTATCTCAGGATTACTACCAATAATCTTCGTGGCATCTAAGTCACAGGATTCCCTCAAAATGTCTCCCTTGTGTCTTCACAATATTATTCTCCCAAGGTCTTAATGTTATTTACATGACTTCATCTTATCATTCATAACATTATTAAAAAATATCTAAAATGTTAGTTGTTGAATCTGGGTCAAAATGAGGTACATTATTATTATTATTGTTCTTTCCTTTTTGTGTACCACCATTTATCCAGCGACTTCAGTTGCCCGCTTATGTTCCATATGCCCATTGTATTTGTGTGGATCTCATCTGCACACATCCC
Organism: Hygrophorus pudorinus; assembly: GCA_003314045.1. NCBI lineage: Eukaryota > Fungi > Basidiomycota > Agaricomycetes > Agaricales > Hygrophoraceae > Hygrophorus > Hygrophorus pudorinus. Next base: position 6,064 of record QLPF01007713.1, on the reverse strand, counting down.
TTTTATACATAGTCACTTATGTCCTACACCTCAGTTGCTAATATGTGCACTGAGGTGAGCATTCAAGTTCTTACTGTAATTGTATTACATCTAACAACTCCATAGATTATCATTGTTTAATAGGTACTTGCTATGAATAGAGTCGCTGATACACGCACTGAGAGTATCATTGTTTAATAGATTAGGAGCCCCGATCCTCTCTAAGCAAACAACGACTCCACTTACCTTTGCAAAATGTCGTCCACTACCAAAGTTACCAAATCCTCCACCCTCCCGAAGCTTTGCTCCAACAGCTCGAACTGAATCCTCTTCCAGGACAGTGTTGAGCTCGAATGCGCCTCCCATACTCTCAAGAATCATATCAACGGCACCAGAACCGAGCTGGTTAACCCCCATCCCTCTGTCCAAGGTCAGGCCATGGTGCTGACAGCCGTGCAACAACCACCATTGATGAATTCAAAAAGAAGCTGGAGAAATGGGTGTCAGGGGAAGCTATGATCCAGAAGGGACTGCCCGAGGCATTGCTGCTGGCACTTTACCTTACTGTCTGGAAGGAGACCACCACAAAGAAAGTGTGGGATGCAGTGGTAAAGCACCACCACCAAAAATCCCAGTTGATAATTGTGGAGCTATGTCATAAGCTTTAGAACAAAAGGTGTGAAGAGAAGGGAGACATGCACGCTCACCTAGCCAAGCTTCAGCAGATGTGCAATGATCTTGCATCCATGGAAGAGATCCTTCCTGATGATGGATTCCATGCAATTATACTCAGATCACTTGCTGTGTCATATGACACCTTCCTTACTGCTGTTTCGAACCAGCCTAGCCCTGTGCCGTATCCAATGAGACTCAAGGCGATGACTATTCAAGACATCACCATCCCTGCTCATAAGATAACCATCATGCCACTGAAGATTTCTCCCAATAATCTCATGGAGGTTGTGGGACAAGAGGCAGATCGCTGCACCATAAAGTCCGGAAACTCCAAGAAAGATGAGAATGACACCATGTTCACGGTAGGCACTCGATTCAAGAGGGGGAAAAAGGGTGGCAGAAAATCTGACCTTGAGTGCTATAATTGTCACAAGAAGGGCCATGTCAAGGCTGACTGTTGGGCAAAAGGTGGGGCAAGGGAAAACACACCAAGAAGGAGCAAGCTGCAACAGCCACTGACTCTGATGACATAGCATGGATGGTGTTTGATTGCAGATCTATGGATACAGTCCTTGGTAACTGTGGAGATATATTCAATGGCCTTTTTGAAGATGAGCCCAAGATCACTGATGACAATCTTCCAGACCTGTATACTTCTGATAGCAGCTCTTCTGAGAGCGAATCAGATGATGAAAACTCACCTTTTGAGTGGATTCAAAACCGCACAAGGGGATTGCTTGTCGAAGATGACAAAGAGGATGCCTATACACATTATGAAAGTGCTTTGCTTGTGCATGACTCCAAGCACGAACCTAGTACCAAGACCAAAATATACAACTTGGGTGCTTCTCGTCATATGTCCCCCTACCGTGAATATTTCATAAATTTCATATCCATTGTCCTGAAGCCTATAACTGCCGCAAATCAACTTGCATTTGATGTGACAGGTCATGGTGACATGGAGATCAAGGTCCTGCTCGGAAATGGAAAGTCATCAAAGGTCCTGCTAAAAGATGTACTCTATGCACAGGAAATAGGGGTTACCCTGGTCTCAATCAGTCATATTACTGCTGCAGGCCATAAAGCTGTGTTCAACGGACCATTGCTAAAGCTTTTCAACTGCACAAAAAAGCTATTGGGGGAGATTCCAGTCAATAAGAGACTCTAATGTGTGGAGCACACTAAATCTGCTCATGCTGCTATTGAAACAGTAACCATTGATAATCTACATCGTCAAATGGGACATATTGCACCTGACACCACAAAGCTGCTGGTAAAGAAGGGTATTGTTGAGGGGGTTGAACTCAACGAGTCCCAGAACCCACACACCTGTGATTCTTGTGAATTCATGAAGACCAGCCAGAAAGCCATTAAACACAAGTGTGTAATGGATAGTGTATAGCGCGGGTTTACCACGGGGTTTTTTCGGCTACCAGTACCCGTACCCGTCACAACGCGTACCTGCATGGCGGGTACAGGTATTATCCGGGTCCGGGTCCAGGTCGGGGCGGGTACTACTGTAGTACTATGGGTAGGAGACCTGCCGCATGCCTGCAGCAGGTCTCATGATTACTACAACTAATTATATACATAATAATATAATTACTGAGCAGGCGAGCGCACACTCGCCTGCTCACTGCCCACTCACCCACTCTGTTTGCTCACTCACCCCGCGCACTCACCCGCTTGCTTGCCCACTCACCCACTCCCTGCTCCCTGAGTCCTTTTCTCAGGTGACATGGCCTGGGTGACATGTTTGCTTCGTTGGTTGTCAGGTTGTGGTGGTGGTGTGTCCCGGGCGACGTGTTCGCGTTGGGCGGTGACGTGTTTGCGTCGTTGGTTGTTGGGTGGTGGTGGTGGTGGTGGTGGTGGTGGTGGTGGTGGTGTTGGTGATGTGGCCCGGGTGACGTGTTCGCGTTGGGCGGTGATGCATTTGCGTCATTGGTTGTTGGGTGGTGGCGGTGATGTGGCCTGGGCGATGTGTTCGCGTTGGGTGGTGGTGCCAGTGAGATGGCCTGGGTGTGGGTACTGGTGCACCCAGAACACCTCTGGAAACATAGTAATTGGTCAATATAACTGTTTTACTTACCTTTCATAACCTTGCTTTGACTTCATTGAATGTCGAGCGGTTATGGTTGGGTTGCTGGTGTTGTTTGTGTTTGTTGAGGTAGCGCGAAAAGCTCAATAAATTCGAAAAAATAATCATTTTGAGCTAAATAAAATACATAAAAATACATAAAAAATGTAATAATATCTGCGGAACACTATTGTATAATACCCGCGCATACCCGCCATACCCACGCCACAGGTACAGGTTTTGCGCGGGTTCAGAAATAGTTATTGATACCCGGACCCGGCGTGACCCGTACCCGTGACCCGGCGGGTTTTCAATACCCGCGCTATGCACTAGTAATGGAGTGTGCCAAGCTTTTTGGTGATGAGGTCCATTCCGATTTATGGGGACCTGCCCCTGTAGCCACTAAAGGAGGAAAAGAGTACTATGTCAGTTTTACTGATGATCACACCCGATTTACAGTACTATACCTCCAACAAACCAAGGACCAAACCTTCAACTCATACAAAAAGTACCGGGCATGGGTGAAAACTCAGCAGAACGCCACCAAGATCAAGATCCTCCACTCTGACAGAGGTGGGGAATACTTGAGCAGAGAGTTCAATGACTACCTTGACAAAAAAGAACTACTTGCAAGCTTACTGTCCATGATACACCCAAATACAACAGCATAGCGGAATGCCTCAACTGCATGCTAGTTGAGAAGGTCCGGGCCATGCTACATGCTAGTGGACTGACGAAAAATCTATGGGGAGAAGCTGTGATGCATGCTGTGTACCTAAAGAATCACATGTCAACCTGTGCACTTGAAGATAAGACACCTTACAAGATGCTTACTGGAAATAAACCTAATATTGGTAACCTACATGAATTCGGCACCAAAGTCTGGGTGCACGACACTTCCGGCAGTAAACTCAACAGCCACTCTTGTCATGATACGTCAATTCTTTTATCTTTTCCTTTACCTTTTCTCTATATTCCTTCACTACACGCATCCGGATTACTCATACATGATTACTATCATCCGATGCTTACTCATTGCTTCATATGTCATCCCAATGGCTTACTCATCATTCCGATGGTTTACTCATACATAGTTACATCATCCCAACGGAATGCACAGACCAGGGCTTACGCATCCCCATTCCATGACATTCTATACTATTCTTTGTATTAGTCATACATCCTATAAAAGCACCAGAGTTCAACTGGAAACCCCAGCTCGAATCTCTTGGGATTACCGCTAACGCGCATACCCTTCAGTCTTCAGAACTCACTACTACTCTCTCCTCTCGCCTTATAATTCATTCTCGGTTCTTATGAACTATCTCTTAACACAACTTCACCACTCTTACTATTTGTAGGGACACCTTATAGCGTCGCCCTAACAACTCTCGCATAGGCTGCTGGGTTGGGTTCAACAAGGTTAGTAATAGACACAGAGTGTACTGGCCAGACAAACAAACCATAGGTGTCGAACATAGTGTCAAGTTCAATGACAACTGGGTTATGGTTCCCTGAACCATCACATTTGAGGGGGAGCCGGCAGGTATCAAGCCCGACAATTCAGCCCCACTCACACCAGCCCTACCGACACAGAACTCCCAAATTGCAGACTCGAAACCTCTCACACCGGTTCAACCAGCATGAGATCACCTTGGAGCAGACTTTGAACCTGCTCCGGAACCCCCTATGCCTCAGCAAACTCACCCTCAACACATCTGGAAAGAATCTGACTATGTCAAACACCTTTGCACTGGAGAAGGAACCATTGGTGGCTAGAAGACCATGATACCTAAGGGACTTCAGTTAGTAAAGGAATCAGGGGGAGAGGTGAGGTGAGAGGGAGGTGACAAAGCTATAGGTGAAAAGGGAGAAAAGGGGGACTGGGAGGAAATGACTGCATCTGTTGAAGAATGGGAGATAGTCAAAGAAGACTGGGAAGAGGCTATGTCAGTGGTGATGGCCAAAGCAGAAGCAATAGAACCTACTTTCGAAGAGGCAAAACACTGGACTGATTGGGCCAAATGGCAGGCGGCGATCCAGGTTGAACTATCAACCCTGGAAGCAGCAGGTACCTGGAACATTGTCAAGCACCCTGTGAACACAAACATGGTTGACAGTAAATGGGTTTTTCAAATAAAGAAGAACTCAGCTGGTGAAATTGATAAGTACAAGGCATGTCTTGTTGCACGCGGTTTCACTCAGATTCATGGAGTTGATTACTATGAGACATTCGCCCCTGTAGTGAAACTCACATCCATTCACACGATTCTAGCCATTGCAGCCCAGAATGACTGGGAAATCAATGTTTTTGACTTCCACAGTGCTTACCTGAATGGTGAACTCAATACAGGTGAAAATGTGTTCATGGAGCAGCCTCCTGAACACGAAACAGCTGACTGCCAGATGTATGTGCTAAAATTAAACAAAGCATTATATGGGTTAAAACAGGGAGGTCGCACATAGTATGACACCTTGTGCCACACACTCATGAAACTGGGACTCAGCAGGGCCGAAACCGACTACAGTGTCTTCTATGCACATGTGGGGGAGCATATACTCCTCCTCGCGGTCCATGTTGACAACTGTGTGCTAACCGGGAGTAAATTAGCTCTACTCACGGAATTCAAACAGAAGATAGGTGCCATTTATAAACTCACTGATTTAGGACCTATCAGTTGGCTCCTCGCATAAAGGTCACTCACAATTGTGAATTGCGCACCCTCAGCCTATCCCAAACCTTCTACATTGAATCCATTGTCTGCCGCTTCAATTTCGACAATATGAAGCCAATTTCAACTCCTCTCGACCCTACAATGCAGTTCTCAAAAAGTCAATGCCCCCAATCCGTAATTGACATCGCACACATGAAGAACATACCTTATTGTGAGGCTATCAGCTCACTGATGTATGCTGTGATTGGCACTTCCCCGGACATTGTGTTTGCAGTGTCTACCCTAGCCCAGTACTCCAAGAATCCTGGCCAAGTCCACTGGGATGTGGTCAAACGAGTTTTTCATTATCTAAATGCTACAAAAAGGTTAGCCCTGACTTATGGGGGAGAAGAAAAAGAACGCAGCCTGCAAGGCTTTTCAGATGCAGATGGCACCTCCCAGGCGCACCATCATGCAATCACAGGCTTCGTGTTCCTTATCAATGGAGGTGCAGTATCATGGAGCTCTAAGAAACAAGAGTTATTTACCCTATCAACAATGGAAGTGGAATATGTCACGTCCAGCCAAGTGTCACATGAGACCGTGTGGCTGCATAGATTCATTGGAGAGGTCTTCCGCCCGCTCACAGAACCCACTCCACTCTATTGCAACAACCAAT
>QLPF01007647.1:0-11846 GCA_003314045.1 Hygrophorus pudorinus | reverse complement strand
AATTCAAGATCATATTTGTGTTTCAATCATCACTGGTGACTTCAGGGGATATGTGATGCAACATATGTATTACCAAAATGAAAAAATGAAATTACCTAAAAGGCCTTGTCATAATCAGGAATGAATTCAATATTTGTGTCATAGTGTCAGAATGTACTGCTAGTAGTATATCATGTTTTATTGCCTATTTCAGGCAAGTCAACAGACCAAACCAATAAATCAAAAAAAATTAAATCAAAAAATAGAGACTGTAATCTTATGATCAACCAAGGCCAAAAGATTCTGGTCTGATAATGTCTGAATGCAGTTTGGTGGCATAATTTGCTTTTTGAACCACAGTTTGTGTGCCTAGGTTTATCATATTACCATAGTACTAAAATTTCAAGTGCTATCTATGATTGTCCAAGGGCAATGCATTCATAATTCATTGAGATATTTCATCTTGAAGTACTATTTTGTCTAGGTCTTTAACTTTCCTGAAAGAGACAATAATAAAAATACAACATTGTCACAGTCATAACAGCCAATGACATAAGATTACTGTCAGGGAACCCCCCTGATCACAATGATTATGTTTCGCAACCTGCAACTCTTGTGCACAGCTCCCCGTCCTTTGTTGCACTCTTCCCCTTTTGTTCTATTCACTCTGTATTGTATCATGTACTCTCTCTTGTATTCCTCTGATTCTATTGTCACTCATTTAGTATATAAATATACCTCTACTTGGTTAGGAGATCCTTAGGCTTTTCTCTTTGGATCTCTCTTACCAGCATCTCATGACTTCTGCTAACTTCATTAGAATATTGTCACATGACTCTGTCATGTTTCACAATGAGATTCTACAATTGTGACCTGAATATTACAGATTGAGTTAACTACAGTACCTTCAAGTTGTTGAGTACTGGAAACCCAAGTTGTCAGAGTTGTCTGAAAGCAATGTTCAGACTGAAGAAGAAAAGCAGATTGAGATGAAATTAAGAGTTCAGAGAGTGAGTTGAGATGCAAAGTGAAGTGCAAACAACAGTACAACACTACTAAAATACTGATATTATTGATAGGGATATATATTGGTGTGTACCTGAGATTGATGGCAACATAAGACAATTCGTAATTGTGAAAAGAAATAATAACCAGAAAAAAGATAAATATCAAGGGAGGATTAGGAGGAGATATCCAGTGATTCATGTATGGAGTGTACGGGACCATGATGGATGGAGCTCTGAGGGAAGGGACAAAGATAGATGGAACAACAGACACTCAAGGGTGTACCACAACAGGAAAGCACTTATCTCCCATAATGACAAAGAGTCAGAAGTACCACCGAGGAGGAAGAAGAAATAGATGTCTGGGTATGTTAGTGGATTGCGTTGGCACCAAAACCATGCTTACCTGATCGGGACTGTAAACACAAACACATGACAACTTACACCAAAGAATTGGGCAGATAGTTATAGTTGATACCAAGGAGTCATAATAAATACTGAGAGCAGATGTGGAAAAAATCTGTGGGGATGTTAGCAGAGGGTATCGGCAACGATGCCGAGCCAAGCCAATGGGGATGGTAAAAACAAACATATGACAACTTACACCATTTAATTCAGTACAGAATGCCGGTGGTTGCACTTGATACCAAGATATAGTATGAAATACCAATGTGGAATTTGGAATGAATCTGTGGGCATGTTACTAGAGTGTGTCAGCACTGATGCTGAGCCCAGCCGATCGGGAATGTAAACACAAACACATGACAACTTACACTGATCAATTGGGTACACAATTACAGTGGTTGCACTGGATACCAAGATATAGTATGCAATACTGACATGGAATTTGGAATGAATCTGTGGGCATGTTACTACAGTGTGTCGGCACTGATGCTGGGCCGAGCCAATCGGCAATGTCATCTTAAACACGTGACAAGTTACACCAGTCAATTCGGTACATAATTACAGTAGTTGCACTTGATACCAAGATATAGTATGAAATACCGACATGGAATTTGGGATGAATCTGTGAGCATGTTAGTAGAATGTTGTGGCACCAATGCCGAACTGAGGCGATTGGCAATGTCATATTAAGAATGTGACAACTTACATGGGTCCATTGGGTACACAAGTATAGTAGTTGCACTTGATACTGAGATATAGTATGAAATACTGACATGGAATTTGGGATGAATCTGTGGGCATATTAGTAGAATGTTTCTGCACTGATGCAAGGCCAAGACAATCGGAATTGTAAACACAAACACATGGGCCCACTCATCTTCAATGGGAAAATGCATTATCAGCTGACCCATCTCCAATGAGAAACTCCAATATGGGCCCATCCATCTCTAATGGGAAACTCAAATATTGGCCGACCCATCTCCAATGAGAAACTCCAATATGGGCCCATCCATCTCCAATGCAAAATTCAAATATCAGCTGACCCATCCTTTACAACTACAACACTATTGTCGGCCCACCCATCTTCAATGGGAAAATCACTTCTCAGCCGATCCATTCCTTATGACTACAATACTATTGTCAGCCCACCCATCATTTACATCTACAATACTAATATCAGCTGACGTCCGCTGGCCCATCTCTAACGTGATTTTGTCACTGTCCGCTCCCCCATCTTAGATGGGTCCAGGTAACTGGAAGGTGTGATGGGTCGGCCGATATTGGAATTTCTCATTGGAGATGGGTGGGCCCATATTGAGATGGGTCAGCCAATATTGGAATTTTTCATTGAAGATGGGTGGGCCCATATTGGAGTTTCTCATTGAAGGTGGGTCAGCTGATATTTGAATTTCCCATTGAAGATGGGTCAGCCAATACTTGAATTTCCCATTGGAGATGGGTCAGCCGATAATGGATCTTCCCATTGAAGAAGGGTCGGCCGATATTTCAGGTGCCCATATAAGAGGGATTGGCTGACAAGGCATGTTCCCATTTCATCAGCTTAGCATGGGTACCCAGGGCTTGGTATGGTGTTTAACTACTGCAATTGTGTGCTCAACTTTTAGGTGTTAGTTTGTACAGTCCTGATCGGCTTGGCTTCACATCGGTGGCCACACACTCCACTAATACCCCCACTGATTCATTCCAAATTCCATGTCGGTATTTTATACTATATCTCCGTATGGAGTGCAACTACAGTAATTGTGGACTGAAGCGAACACTGTAAATTGTCATATGTTTTTGTTTACAGTCCCAATCAGCTTGGCTCAGCATCGGTGCCCTGCACTGTACTAATATCCCAACAGATTCATTCCAAATGCCATGTCGTTATTTCATACTATATCTCAGTATGAAGTGCAACCACTCTAATTGTGGACTGAATTCACTGGTGTAAGTTGTCATATATTTGCATTTACAGTCCCGATCGGCTTGGCTTGGCATTGGTGCCCACACAGTCTACTAACATGCCCACAGATTCATTCCAATAGGTGGGCTGATATTTCCATTTGTCGTTGAAGATGGATCGGCCAATGTGTCACTGTCTTATTAGACATTAATTGGCTGACATTGAGGGTGATGAATAGGTTGATAATGTATAAGATGAGTCAGCCAAAAACCCATTTTCTCATCAGAAATAAAACACCTGAGATTAAAGTATCTCCCTGCAGATGGGTTGTCGGATGGATGATTTTTACATTAGAGTTTAATGTTCTCCTGGGAGATGGGTCAGCTGATCGGTCTGTTTCTGTTGGAGATGCATCTGTTGATGTCAATGCTTCGGCCTCAGTATGTATTGATCAATGAAGCTGGCTGAGCAGGTCTAACACCCACTGTCTCTTAACCTGAGCTGCTATCGTTGTCACTATCTTCCCCACACAAGGTCCTCACATAAATCATCCCCTGAACATGTTACTTGGCTCAGTTGCAACCACAGTTTGCTGACTATGCATCAGCATCCACTTAATCTGCTAGACTCAGGTCTTGGGGGAATCAGGTTGTGATGGTATAAAATTATAATGTTACATCTCTATATGTATCCGGTACTTGGGCCCTTATGCTTCTCCTTCTTTTCCTCCACCTCTCTGCACCTCCGGATCAGATTGTCGATTTGCTGCATCGCCTGCTGTTGGACCTATAGAATTCGCTGGGACTGATCCATGTCTTGCATGAGCAAGGTGGTTTGAATGTAGTGGGCGTCTGACACCTGCAGCAAAGCTGTCTTGGCCAGATATTCGGCATCGACATCCCAAACAAGTGGTGGGAGGTTATGGGAGGAGTGTATGCCTGGCCTTGGTAGGGGATCCTGGAGGTCAGGGCCCTGATGACCTAATGGGGGTTCCAATGACAAGTCATCGTCATTTTCATTGTCCTCTTCGTATTCAGCATCGACATCCCAAACAGTCTCCTGACGAGTTATCAGGGGTTCCAACGACATGTTGTTGTCATTGCCATTGGTCTCTTTATTGTTGGGCAGGGCCGGACCACCAACAGGTGGCCACAACAACAAGTCATTGTCGTCTTCATCCAGTGTTATGTTGATGTCATTGCTTCCACGAGTACCTGAGGGGAATGTAAGAACACTTCCTGTCCAACATGAAAAACTCACCTGGTGGTTGCAACGGTTTGCTGAAACTGAAATTGTCATCATCTTTATCATTGATGGTCTGAGCAGCTGAGACAGATGTAAGCACTGATTCATCCATAACGTGAACACACAACACACCAGCTGGGTCACCGAATCTGAAATCGTTGTCATCTTCAGCATCTACATCAATGACCATGGCGTCAGCAGGACGAGGATCGGCCCACACAAAGTTGTGTGCTGAATCTGGAAGGTTTATATTTTGAATGGCTATGATGATGACACTTTAATGGCACTCACATAATGATTTCACATCAGCTGCGGCCAGTGATGGTATGTTAGTCCGTTTTAAGTCTGAGTCGTCCAAAAGGAAGTGGACTCATTTTGAGGTGGAAGCAATGCTTTCTGCGGACATTGGGTATCAGCTGCCTGAACTGGGCAACAGAAAGAGAGACTTATGGGCTGAGGTTGATTGTGGGATTTGTATTGCGTCAAGGGTTTTGGTAGCAGTAACAGGCAATGACTAGGCTGTAACACGGGTACTCTCGTGGGTGTCTGGGAGTCAACCCGCACCCGTACCCATGGCGTGGGTTGCAGGTCTTTTGGCGGGTTTGTGGCAGGTTTGTGGGTAAGCTGGTGGGTTTTGGCTTGGCTAAGGCCAAAATAGTGTTCATTTCATTCAGTCTTGGTTGATAAATGCTAGTACTCAAATTAGGAAGATATTCTACTTTGAATTACTAGTCAGAATGTAATCTTCTGGCATTCAAAGTTGGTTTCGTATCTTGTTCAAGCCATGGGGTCTACTTTTCGCAGCCTCAGCCACTAACTTCAAACTCAGCCACCTCCACCAACTGCTAGAGAAAGTGGTCACCGCGGGCACAACAGGTAAGTGATGTATATAATGATACCTAAATGTTTACTGATAACCCACCACTTCTTGCCCACCCACACCCTCTTGCTTGCGCAAGCATGGGCCAGTGGTGATGCGGCCCCACCACCAGCCACTCTCTCTCTTGCATCACCAGCCACAACCCACTATCCACCGCCACAACCCACTACCACAACCCACCACCACGGGCTGACCACCACCTCTGCCCTCTTGCACCCAATGCAAGAGGGATGTGTAACTGGCCACAACTCACCACCACTGGCCACCCACCACCTCCACCCTCTTGCACACAACACAAGAGGGCTGCATCACCGGCCACAACCCATGAGCCACCACCACGAGCCACCACGACCACAATCTCCACCCTCTCGCACCCAATGCAAGAGGGCCACGTTACCAGCCACAAGCCACAAGCCACCACCAGCCGACCACCACCAGCCACCATCTCCCCCCTCTCGCACCCAACACAAGGGGGCCATATTTTTATTTATTTTATATGTTTTCTCATGTATATATCTACTGCATTTACTTAATTTGATATATATTTATACTATATAATATTTTCCATGAGTATTTTCGTGGTGTGGAGTTGAATGAAATAATCATGGGTATATATTTCAGTAAAAGTTCCTATAACTATGGGACAGATAGTGCAGTGGTTAGTTATGTCAATTCAGACCTGCTCTCCCAGAGTTGTAGAAACATGGTTCAATTCTCTTGAAAGCCAAATAATATTTTATTATCATATAGATTTCCTGACAGAGTATCTTACTGCTTAATACCCTTAACCTGCATTGCGGGTGCAGGTTTTCGGCGGGTTGCAAAATTGAACCTGCACCCGCACCCATGGATACCCATACCTGTACCCACAGCAGGTTTGCCCAACCCATGTTACAGCCTAGCAATGACGAGTCCTGATAGATAAAACGTAGAAGTGGACATGTGATTTGATGTTGATTTTTATTTTATTTTCTCGTTTATTGTTCCTTTCTCAGCACCGTCACAATCCCCTCAAAGCCACTCACTCACCACTCACTCCTCACCACTCACTACAGTTGACATGGCCTGCTCATGTATCATGGGACATCTGAATTGCCCAATGCTCCACATAGAAGGCAACCAACAGTGGCTATACAAGTATGCACACCGATAGATGAGGCTGGTCGCTGGTGGGAAAAAAGCAGGAGAAGACGAGCAGCAGGAGCTGCAAAATATGTTGAAATGTTATGAATATCACATTTCTTCTGACACCAATTGTAGAAACATGTCCGGGGCCTCATCAAGGACACATCCATGCACCACCAACACGATCTGTATGTACCGAGGATCGTCCTCAGCGTGCGCGTGGCCCTGGTCCAGGCATGCGAGGACAAGAAAATGATGGACTTCGCCTCCATTTCCCAGGGCGATCCCAGGATAGTGACAGGTGCACATTACCAGGCCCGATCAGAAACACCGGTTTTTGATGCAGGGGGTGACAAGCGGCTGGAAGGCGGCACGGCCTCCACTCCACCTGCCTCAGCCACCAAGGACAGCTGCGACACATTGATAGCTGTGCCCGCCATGAAGATGGAGGAGAAGAAGCCCAAAACCCCTCAGACTCAGACGGGGTGGAAGTCCAAGAGAAGAAGGAAGAGGAGAAGGTGCAGACAGAGACAGACAAGAGGGACGACAAGGACATCATCATAAAGATGTCAGAGAAGGCCAAAGGGAAGCAGAGGGAGGTGGTGGGCATTGACAAGCAGACGACCGAGGAGGAGGCAGAGATGACGCCAGTCTTGAAGACACTGAAAGGGCCGAAGGAGGTGAAGGGGACGGAACAGAAAGATGCAGAGGGGTCGAAGGGACAGGCTGCAAAGAGAGGAAAAGGGAAAAGGCGGATGGAGGAAGAGATTGAAGAAGAGACGGAGAGGCCAGCAAAGAAGCCCAGGACCGGAAGGTCCCAAACCATCGAGCAGGAAGCAGTGAACAACAACATCCCTTCAGGCCCCTGCCCCTGCTGAACACAACAGGGGGTGGGGTGCATCATCATTGTCCCAGGGCAGGCATGCAGGGCGTGCAACAAGAGCAAGGTCAAGTGCCTGCTCTTTGTGCATCTCCTCAAGACCATGGCAACAACCCGGCGCAGCGTCAGGCCCACCACCCCGGCACTAACACAGACCAACATCAATGATACCGCCGTCACCACTGTCGACACTCCCCCCTCACCCATTACCAGTTGTCGATCCAAGGCCAAGCTGACAACATCCACAAGCCAACCTGTCACTGCAAAGAAACAGACAGCAAAGGCAGGCAAGATACCGAAGATGCCAGCACCCAAACGTCAGTCTGGTCAGGTGCCGAAGGTTGCATTGCCTGGACCCTCCAAGGCCAAGTCCAAGGCAAAGGCCAAGAGTGCAGGCAACCGGGAAGACACATCAGGTGAGTGAAACATTCTTCCCTACTCATTTTTACTCACATGTGATGACCACAGAATTCCATGTTGAGATGAGGCCAGTGAACTCGTTCACCGAGTACTCCCACTACCCCAACATCAACCTGTTGATCCCATCTGTCCTGGCCAGGATTCAATACCTGGAGGTGCAACAGTCGGCGACACAGCAAGCATACAAGAGCCTGTGTCTCTATGTCCTGGCTGCAGGGAATGGTGAGGGACAAGAGAGCCTCGAGGAGCTGAAGGTGATGGAGGAAGGATTCGGGTTCAGGACACCACTGAGGGATGGCAAGTCAGCAGGCGCAGACAGAGTGGGTGAAGGTGAAGTGGGGACCGCTCCCAGGATCGACAACGGGGTGGTGGCGGGGCCCTCCCAACATCAGGCCGCCTGACAGGTCGAAGCCAATGCGACCAACATCAGGAGCAGGGACCTCTCCACACCAATGCAAGGCAACACCATGCTGCCATCAGCACCAACTCCCTCAAAATACACACCTGAGTCAAAGGTAGCGACTTGGCCAGTCGTGCATCATGCTCTGATGCTCTCTCCCACCATCATCCTAGCATCACCAACTCTGATTCCCATCCCACCTCCACCATGGCAGACCGGCATAGCCATGAATGCCAAAGCAGCATCAAGGGAGGAGTGGTCACCCAGCAATGTCAACAACAACCTCCTGATCACTCCTGCTCCAAATGCCAAACCGATCTTGGCTGCAGATGGCAAGCCGATGTCCACAGTAGACACTGAGCTGACCACTGATCAGATCAACGTCAACATCAGTGAGATGGAGATCGAGGAGGAAGGAAACATCAAAGATGACGTTAAGACTACAGGGGATGTGCCCATGGAAGATGGGGAGAAGAGTAGTCGGCTCAGGGCGTTCAGCTCACAGACATTTAGCTTAGATTATGATTGTTGCTATACGTATAGTCTCTTATCTTTTGTTTGGTTGCTTTATATACCTTGTATCTTAGAAATGCAATGAATGGGTTCCTTCTCTGTCTTCTACCTGTGATGAAGTCAACAATTAAGAGGAACAGCAGGTCCTGCACCGACCGATGCATCAAGAGTTGCTGTCATTTTGTGACTTATGTACAGAAACAGACACCAAAGGCATTGCAGCTACACTAAGGACATGGGAAGTACTGAAAACAAAGACTATGCCCGTTTTAAGTGTTTCGGTGCCCATGTTGCTATTTTGGCAGCCTCAGCAATGACTGGGAGCACTGTGTCAGTGTCCATTTTTTGCTTCACCCCATGCCGAGACTTGCCCACACCATGCTCTCATGTCATGGATCTTGTATTCACCCTCTCATGATCTGGATGTGTCCATGGACCCTGAGAGGCTGAGCCGTGGTCCTTGGCTGTCAGGTCGGTGATCGTCAGTGTCATATACCGACCTGGGGGTACCATGGCATTCAATGATGGCTAGGGCCCATTGTCAACGTCCATGTGCTCCTTGGTATATTCGGACCTGAGTAGCTCAATCATCCTCTTGAATATCAGCTTTGCCTTTTCATCCTGCACCATGACCCAGTCATGCAGGACCATCAGCTGGACCGAGTCATCCATGTACCATGACTTCAGTCGACCAGAAGCACAATGTTTTGGTTTTTTCAACAATATCAGTCCTGATTATAACAAGTATGCTGGGTAAGCAATTCGTTCACATCTCAGGCTGGCCTTATTATTTATATCAATTTTTTTGTTGTAGACTTTGGTGTCGTCAACGATACATTTCTTCTTTGGAAGGTTGATTTACCTGCTGGCAAAGTATCCTCCTATGCCATACCCACACTTGCTCACATCGTCTGCAGGCCAGAATGTCAGTTTCACCTACATGCAAACCAAAAATCCCACACTCTTGTTTTCATCAGGTGTGTATAGGTTCCAACAATATCTGGAATGAACCCGTTTGATGCTTGGGATGGATGATCACCAGATCAGGCATTCATGGTAATTACAGGAAGTGACGCTTCGTCAATGAACAGCTCTTCTTCCCACCTTGAGTGGCCCAAGCTCCGCCTTGGCTTCGAGCGGATTCAGTCCCAGCTCAACTACTACTCATAATCTCACCTCCAGTAATAGCTCCAGTTCGACACCCACCCACAGTTCACCATGTCCGATCAAGGCTATAGTCGACATAGTCGGCAGCGTCGGAGGAGGATGTGTGTGAGCACTTGGCAGAGGAATGAGTCTGACACACGAACAAAGGAAAGGGAAATTATGCTGAGTGTGTTGTGCCCTTGTTGTCCCGAACCTGGTATATCCTGACCAATTCATGGATGATGCAATGTCCACAGCTCGACAGTCGCATGACTCATGGTTGCCTCCTGATCATCGGTCAGATGGGGTGCTGACAAGAACCAGCCGATGACCTTGTGCTAGGTGGCAAGGTCATCAAATGGTTTCGACAGCAGCCGATGATCAGTATATGACCAAGTCAGCCATCTGGGCTTGCCCTTCATGCCGACCACTTTGGTGACGACTGAGGGCTACAAGTGAAAAGGTGTTAATACTGGTGTCTTTTTGGCACGAAAATTGTAAGACAATTACCTGGCAAGACCGGAGAGCTCTTTGAAGATCCACGAGGACAGGGATGATTGAGAGGCCGGACAAATAAGAGGCATGGGTTGTAGCCTCCATTGGGGCCTTGTCACAGAGGGGGGGAGTGATGATGCTGTCCTGCAATTCAGCCTCAGTTATCAAGACAGGCATTTCGTCATTCCATGCAGGTGGGATTGCCCTTCTGACCCCAGCTGGTTGTTGAGGCTCTGTGCTGGTCATGCTGATGGGTGATGTCGGCAGTGTGTTAGCTTTTGGCCTTTGATTCACAACAACAGTCGGCCTCCACTAGGTGGTCAGCCTTGTCTTGGCATCATCATTGGCATCATCATCAGCCATGGGAATGCCGACAAGGGATTTCAGGAGTCACTTCGGCTTTGGCCTCAGGTTCACTATGACTATCAGCATTGGCTGGATTGTTGGCAATCCACTGGGGCTGGCCTCATCTGGTCCCTGCCCATTGGCCACCCACCTTGGCCTGGATGGTTCCTTTGCCTTCTTCAGCTGTATTTTTTTCCCAATCCAACACATGACAGGTCTGCTTCACCATTGTCTTCATGGTACCAGCCCTGGCACCTGGCCATATGTGCCACTGATCATAGGCTTCTCGGTATTCATGCCTGATGGTGAAGTGTTGAGCAAGGTCTCGGTATATCATGCCGATGCTGAGAGTCCACAGCTGCACCAATGCAAACCTGAATGATCCTCTGCTGCTTTTCATCAGATGTGGGCTGAGGAGAAACTAGTCTAGGGTGTCGATGAACATGACCAAGTCACCGCTATCAAACAAGTTTGGCACTGATGACCACCCATATGATAGCCACTCTGGCTGTTCCACCATGGGGTGACCGGCAGGTGTCTCCTTAGGCTGAGCCCAGTAAATCAAGTCAGAATCTTTGCAAGGTGGTTAGATTGTTGGACAGACCTCAAATTCCTCCAATCAGCATATCAATTCGTTCCATCAAGACATCAGACACAATGTCCAAAGGAATGCACATTTGTTGGAGGCCTGTGCCAGCACTACCCATTGGGGCAGGATTAGGGTGCCATCGTCAAAGGTTTCTAGTAATGAGATCATTGTCAGCAGCATGTTAGATAGCCTATGAATAAATCTGGCATACTATGCAATTTGGCCCTGTTGCCCAGGTGTTTGTTGGCCGAAGGTGGGCCACCAAGGATAGAAAAATCATATTTGTTGGCATCATCAGACTCAATGGGGGCACCAGATGAACCCTCATGATGTTTGATTGCTGACGACATGTTGACAGCACTAACCGCCTTCCCTTTTCCCTTTGCTGCTGTTGGTGTTGGTGTTGGTGTTGTTGTTGGTGTTGGTGTCAGTATTGGTGTCAGTGTGCATGTTGGTGCCGGCGTCGGATGCCAGTTTTTCTTCAGCTTGGATTTAAGTGGCGGTGTTTCTGCTT
>QLPF01007643.1:0-12499 GCA_003314045.1 Hygrophorus pudorinus | reverse complement strand
CTCCTCGTGGAGAACTCCGAAGTTGACCTTTCGCCACAGTATCTGCACCTGCTCGCAGCATTCCGCCCACTGTTTGTCGTTGGATCTGATGCCCCAACGGCCAAGTTGAACGCCAAAGACAACGCTGCGGGAGCCGTCGCTCGCCTTATCATTCGCAATACAGCGGCTATTCCCCTCGACCAGGTACTGCCTGTCTTTATCGACACCTTACCTTTGAAGAACGACTTTTTGGAAAACCGACCTGTCTTCCGGTCGCTTTTCCATTTGTTCCGGACCAATGCATCCGCGTTATATCCTTTCATGGATCGATTACTTCAGGTCTTCGCACATGTGTTGGACCCAAATGCTGAGGATCAGATCGGAGATGAGACCAGGGCGGAGTTGATCAATCTGGTTGGTGCTCTAAATGCTGAAGATCCGGCCAAGGTCCAAGCTGCGGGTCTGGCGGTCTTCGTTCCTGGGGCTTGATAGCTCCCTTCAAAATTTTGTTTGAATAATCTGCACACATGGATTCCATTCTTACATTTCCTTTCGCCTGCTTTGATCTACGTATAGAATAAGTTTTCTACTTTTAGTTTCTTGGTATTGGAAAATTGCACGTGTCTTACTTGCGAACGCGTTGTTGACATGTATTTACCATTGGCCTTTACAACTCAACCGCTCCGTCGTTCTCTACTGTCGCCGGCGTCGTTAAATACAGTGAGCTCGCTGGCCGACTCCTCCAGGGCGTACGTCAACATCATTCCCGCCGTTGTACATTACTATGCTTCTACTCTCTCTTTGCCTTCTTGTGGCAGTAACCTCAACGCGGTCGTCGGGTATTTCGGTTGTTAACCCGCTCAACCAGCAACTTCCTCCCATCGCCCGGGTCAACCAACTTTACTCGTGGTCATTTTCTTCCGACACGTTTGCGCTTCCGGGGGGCATTTACACTCTCACAGCGTCATCTTTGCCTCCTTGGCTCTCATTCGACTCCTCTGCATTGCATTTGCATGGCACGCCCACAGCAAAGGACGAGGGGAATCCTGAAGTTACGATCACAGCACATGACGACGCCTCTTCTGTGTCCTCAACGTTCACAATGTGTGTTACGTCGTATTCGGCCCCCACACTGAACCTTCCAATTGAAGCACAATTCTATGCGTCGAACCCTTCCTTGTCTTCTGTTTTTCTTCTGGCTCCGAATTCAGCCATTACGACAACCAATCCCACCTTGCGTATTCCACCAAGTTGGTCATTCAGTATCGGCTTCCAGGGCAATACCTTCATATCTCCGAACAGTCTTTACTATGACGCTTTGCAAGCAAATGGGTCAGCCCTTCCGGATTGGATAGTGTTCAACCCAACAACAATCACTTTTAATGGCTACGTTCCTGAGAAATACTCTGCCTTGTCTCCTCAAATAATATCGTTGGCTCTACATGCCTCGGATCAAAAGGGTTACACGGCATCCTCACTTCCATTTGACATGGTTATCGCTGCAAAGGAGCTTTCTCTTGCGACGTCATCTTTGCCTACCATAAACATCACCGCATCTACGCCTTTCAATCTTAGCCTTTCTTCTCCGGCTGATTTCTCGGGTGTCTTTGTCGACAATGAACCTATCCAGACCTCGGATATAACTTCCCTGGCTATCGATGTCTCTCAATATGGCAGCTGGCTTAAATACGATCAGGCTAATAGGATGCTAATCGGGGAGCCACCTAGTGATTTGCACAACTCGGGCCAATTGCTACCGGTGACGCTCACGACAATCTTCAATCAGACCATTCATACCAATGTCTCGTTGGCAGTTGTTCCCTCGTACTTCTCGTCTCTTAATCTGGCACCGATCTCAGTGGGCGAGGATGGGCAACTGAGCTTCAATCTCGTGCAGTACTTCTCGAATGCAACGGTCGGACAGCAGCACGACGATGTCAATCTGACGGCTTCCTTTGACCCCAAGGAATCCAGCAATTGTCTGGGTTTCGATTCTGCGACTGCTCAGCTGACGGGGATGAATCTGAAGCCTGATTCTATTTCTGGTTCCACTCATGTCACGGTCACCTTCACGGCGTACTCCCATACTACACATTCCACGTCGCATGCCAGTCTAGCAATATCTTTAGCGTCGTCCGATTACAGAAAGAAACGCATTGGACGACCACACTTGAGCAATCTTTCCGATTCTGCCCATAGGAAGCTAGTCTTGGGATTGGCCATTGCCTTCAGTGTCATGGGTGGCATTGTTGTGGTCGGAATCTTGCTGTCTGCATTCAGGCACTGCGCAAGAGTGGACGACACCGCGGTTGGGGGCCAGGAAGGGAGGAATGCATGGTCAGCGAATGACAGAAAGTGGTATGGTATCGGTACGGAAAATGGTGAAGGAGATCAGGAACGCGGATATGGATGGACGGAGAGGAGTCCTGAGAAGGGAAGGAACGCGATGGAAATCGACAATCCGTTTCAAACTGATTTGACTGTTCCTTTCCCAACCCGAGCCGGCCACAGGAACTATGGGGGTTTAGGCCTTGGCCTTCAGCGTGTCCTAGCCCGGACTTCGTCCAATTCTCAGTCACGCCACAGTCCAGGAACGCAAGTTTCAAGTCCAAGAAGTGCTGTCATGAGCAAGGCGGAGTTTCTGGGAAAGATCAAGGAAACGGTTCGGAATGTGAGCGACAAGTACAAGCGGGCGAGGGGAGGGCCTAGGCGACCGGTGATTGGCAAACCCATCCTGATCATGCCAGCGGGTGGGATTCATGGCGCGAGATCTGAAACCTTTCCGTCGGTTCCGTCAAACCTTGGCAGTGGTTTCGACGACCAAAACTATGCGGCCAGTTACATCACAGATTCCCCTTCATCATCGACAGGGGGTAAATCAATTCCTAGAAGACGGGCCGATTTCGCACCGCCCGGATCACCTATCGGACCACGAGAGCCTCCTTCAGTACAGTTCAAAGACTCGCAGAGTCCGGCGCATGTTGGTATTCACCATGGGCGTCAGACCTCTAGGAGCTCTACGGATTCGTTGGCTTCCGATTCGTCTACAAAGACACACGCGGCAGAGGCTGTCGTCCAGACGGCACGAGCGACCAGTGTCAGGAGCGTCAGGAGTACAACGGAATTTCTTGTTCCTCCTGTTGTCGGTGGAGCGCCACCTCGTTTGGTTCCATTCACAAGCGCAACTCGCGTACCTGTGCCGCGGGTGTCTTCGGCTTCGTGGTCCGAAGACGCTGGGAATCCACAGAGCAAACGTGTAGCAAGTCAAAGTGCAACAGTTTTCAAGGGTGGCTCGACGGAGGAAGGGGAGACAGGTAGCGTGGATGACCTCCGTGTCGGTATGCATTATGTTCGCACTTTAGGCGGGGACGAGCATACTACGACGGAGAGTACGACGGAGAGTAATTCTGCGGTCTTCTACACCAATCCTTCAACCCCTACTGTTTCTACCAACGTACGCTCGTCGTTCTCTTCTCTGGACTCCTCGCACCATGGCCATGGAAGTGTGCGTGATGGCGAGGGCAACATTTTGTCCAGAGTGTTGGTCAGGACAGGCGAAAAGTTCAAGTTCAGAGTTCCCGTCAGCATCGACTCGCCGTCTTATAGGAAGGGTCAACTCGACGTCCGGTTGATTTCCGGCCATCCGTTACCGAATTTTTTGGAGGCAAATGTGAAAGGGAGCGGGAAGCATACGGGGACTGTGGAGTTTCTTGGCATCCCTACAGTCAGGGATATCGGTGAGATCAGTGCGGGAGTGTACACACATGAACATGGGGAGTGTGTAGCGAGGGTGATTATAGAGGTTATTGGGAGGAGTTGAGGATTTTGGGACCATATATATTATAGACGGCATTCGGGTTCACCCTCACATTATTGGTGTATTTTTTACAACTTGTATCTGCCACTTGTAGCAAGTTTCTATCCATTTGATTTACGACTGGCGAATAATTTGCATTGGAGGCAGTGTCGGGGTTGACGATGCATATGTAGCTGACGGGTTGCTCAATTTCGACACCTGGATGTATGAACATATGCTCGCAAGTATTCAACTTGAAATGGCACGTACCGCAACAAAATTATGTCTGATGAGGGCGAGATTCGAACTCGCGCCACCGAAGTGACCAGATCCTTAGTCTGGCGCCTTGGACCGCTCGGCCACCTCACCATGCGCATTCCAAACATGATGAAACCGTCAAGACTCACTTGTAACTATAACTGACACCCGAGTTCTCATACAATGACCAGCCTCATCATTGAGGTACATGTACCGTGATTGGTGCTCGAGGGCACATTCCACATAACAGGAAGCGCTCAAGAAGTTTGTTTTATATCAGGATGCCTTCGTTCACGCTAAAAATTACAACTACAATCGAACAAGGATATCACACTTGCCAGTGTTTTCAAGCGTGGAAGACAGGTTCGAACATTATGGATCCCCCTGCTCCCCGTGGAGACCCGGCGGTGGGTGCGTGATTGGGGAGACCCCAACAAGGCTTGACATGACCACTTTGTGCACGGTATAGACTGGGGTGCCTGCGTTACTCACAGAATATGATTGTTCCAGGAAGCCGGTGTGTAAAAAAACGGCGCTATGAAAGAATAGGTTGCACAGCAGTTTCACCGTTATCCCTGATTGCCAGCCCAGATTCCTCAGTCATCTTCTCTCCAAATCTATCCAACATCCTCTTCAACTCCTTTGCCTCCTCTATCAACTGACCAACGCTTCCTTCTCCTGCCACCTTACCATCCTTACCCAGTTCCAGACTTGACACCTTTTCTTCCTTCAAGCTCAACTCCCCAACGGCCGTCGCAACAACTTCACCCCAAGTCACACCCTCCTTTTCCAAGGCCTGGACAAGTTCATCTTTTATCCGCCTACACGCCCCAACCCCATCATACCCGAAACTGGTATATATCTGAACAAGTGATGCACCGGCCTTTGCGTACTCGAGGGCGTCGGCGCCGGTGGATATTCCGCCGCAACCAATGAGGGGGATCGACGGTGGTAGATGGAGACGGAGTGTTTTGACTGCAGCCATAGAGTATTGTTTGAGGGGAGCTCCGGATAGACCACCAGTTTCAGCTTGGTTAGCTACGGGGATGATGGTTGATTTTACCCGTAGCCAGTTGGATAATGAAGTAGTTAACTTACGATCAGTGAGGTGGGACGGCCTTCTGGTTGTTGTATTACTGACAATGACCCCGTCAATGTTGCTTTTTGTGATTACGTCTGCAATATCGAGGAGCTGGGCTTCGTTCAGATCGGGAGCAATTTTGAGAACGAGCTTCGGTTTCCGAGATACGATATTAGTGGGAACTAGTTCGTCCCTAGCTTTCGTGACGCCGGCCAATAATTCTTCTAAGAGTTTTCGATTCTGAAGTCCTCTGAAGTAACGATACGTGAGTCGGAACAATGAATAGCTCCAGACATCCTAGCACCCACCGTAAGCCAGGCGTATTGGGGCTAGATACGTTGACAACCAGTACATCGGAATACGGACCGAACGTACGGACCCCAGCAACGAAATCATGTATCGATTCTGGGGGAGATTGTTTGTTTTTTCCCAAGTTGACAGCAAGCAGGGCACCGCCACGGAAAGCGGCTGTCGTATCTTGGTGTTCGGGCCAAAATGATGGAATTCGAGCCCGAAGGCGAGACAGGACTGAAGCGTG
Organism: Hygrophorus pudorinus; assembly: GCA_003314045.1. NCBI lineage: Eukaryota > Fungi > Basidiomycota > Agaricomycetes > Agaricales > Hygrophoraceae > Hygrophorus > Hygrophorus pudorinus. The sequence goes on along the minus strand of QLPF01007643.1, from coordinate 6,847 downwards.
GCCTTGAGATGGGAAGCCGTACCGGTTGATCAAGGCTGAATCTTCAGGAAGGTGAAAGACGCGGGGTCGGGGGTTTCCGGCCTACCAAAGGTGGGACTGTATCAGTTGGTATACATGCATGCCCTATTGGCTCCGTAAGGCATTTCTGGCCTAGGGGGGAACCAGAGTGGTCATGAATCAGAGCGTACCTGAGGTTTTGGCGTAACGCTTCCGACCTCCACCCAACTGAATCCAAGATTAAAGATACCTGTCCAAACAATACTGGTTCAAATTACAGACTACCTATGAGAGACTGAAGGACCTACCATCAACTGCTTCTCCGTCCTTATCAAAACCAGCCGCCAGCCCCACAGGATTGGATACGTTCTGTCCCCATATCTACAAAGACACCATTCAGCATGAATTATACACCATTTGGAGTACGTTTTACTTGAGATCTAAGCCTCTCATCATCTGTCAACGGATCTCGCGGTCCCAACCCGCTCCTCAGCACCTTTACGGCGACTTTGTGACCAGTCTCCGCATCTAAACCATATCTCAAGACCGGCGTTATGAAGTACCGATGCAAGGCAGAGCGTGCGTCGAAGTAATAGACTGCGAAAAAACCGGTCGACAGCGTGAAGATAGTTGCGTAGAGACCCGTTCGCAGTGGTGATCGAGTGGGCGTGGTAGCCTTTGAGAATAAATTACGTTTGGCATGGATTGGGGCAGAGGCTCTAGAAAGCCAGTGTCGAGTAGTGGCCAGGCGTAGAGTCGCCATGGTGAAAGTACCTCCTGTTTACGGTTGTTTGATCCGGAGGTTATTGGCATCGTCAACTGTGCCATAAGACGAGACATATTCTATCACAAAACAAATGCCTCCGCTCCTTCCAGCCTGAACCAAAGCGGAATCAACTTCCACATCTTCTCCCTCTCCTTCGCGGCCCACCCCTCCAATGCCCTCGCGCACGCCTTACACTCCGAGAACTCCGCGCTCTTCAACTGTCCCAGCTCCTCCGCGACATACAGCGGATCTAAGTATCCCCTTTCCTTATCGAATAAATAATGCTGCGTCGCGAGGTCCACGAGCTCCGAAAAGTCCTTCCGGCATGCAGCCGCGGAGACGCACGAACGCCCGAGAGATGCTTTATGGGACCGCGAGGACGAGTGAGGGGTGGAGTGCTGCTGGGATTGGCGCAGGAATTGAGTGCGGCCCATCGCTTGGATGAGGGTGGTGATTGCGTTGTGCGAGGATTCTTTTCCTAGGGCAAGTTTTTGCATGTCAGCGGGGGCGAGTGTGGATGGTAGAGAAGAAAACAATGGTTCGTCTTCGGCTGGTTCGAAAATTTGGCTGAAGGAGTAGCGGGAAAGGTCATAGAAGGCGGAAGGGAGGAGAGAGGGCGCGTCAACTTCTCTTGCGAGGTTTATCACAGCCTGTGGAGGAACTTTAGTAGAGTATCTATCGTTTGGATGACACTCGTACGATTGGTGAAGGATATAGATGGGCACCCAGAGGGAAATCAATCTCGTACGAGCGAGCTATATCCTCTCGTGCATCCCATCCCTTGAGTGTCGAGGGCCATGCAAGGCTAAGATGGGCTAGAGCCTTGGCGCGCAAAGAATCGACGATGTACTTTGTTGACAATCGTAGAATGCCAGCGACCATGCGAAAGTCGACGTTGTCATTGCAACCAAAACACCTACACGAGAAAAAATCATCAGCCCGGGTAACGGTCCTGACCAAAGCAATAGTACATACGGCCCGTCGTACAGTGCTGTAAGTAAATTCGCCAAGTCTTCTGCGGTATCATGCAGATACACAACTGAACAATCCTTACACTCATCCAAAACCACCCTGCCTAGTTCGGTGTGATCCCCCAGGTTTGTTTTGGACAACGGTGCAGTCGACGTGGATGCATCTTCATTCCGCTTGGGTTGAGGCATGGAGAACATATCGTGGAAGCAAACAGAACGTCTCGACAGTTGAGATATGTGAACTAGAAATAATGTGTTTTCTGCGCGCAAGACAACGGACCCGTCCTTGAACCAGAGGTCGCCATGCCGTTCTAGCTCAGAATCGACCCTTTCACCATGATCTTTGGGAACGTCGAATTTTGTTTCGCTGGAAGTGTTGCCACGAATGGCAAGCTTTGTTTCGAGACGGGTGGAGAGTGAGGAAGCTGCTCTGTAAGATTGTGGTCAGAAGTTGAAGAGAGTTGTAGATAAGGCTGCTCTAGACCTAGACCTTAAGCTCGTTGAGGATGCCATCCCGGGTGCCAGGCCAGTGGAATCGTGCAACGTCGACTCGAGAACAATTGCAGCCTGAGGCTCTCACCAATGGGTTTACAGACGACTCGCCGGACGCTGCCATGGACACCAGCCACAAGAACGGTCCTCGTGACTTTATTGACCTCCCTTGTCATTGTTCCGAGCCATGCACTGGCACTATATAAGTGCGACAGCTCCGTTATATTCTTCATTTCTTCCCCCTTCATCCTGAGCCGGGCTCGCGTTCCATCTTTCAGTTCCAAGTTCTTAATCTCTGACAATGTTCTTCTCTTCAATTCTCGCTTTCTTCTCCTTGGCTGCCTGCGTCTCCGGTGCACCTTTGGTCAAGCGCATCGCACAGGACACTCCAGCTTCCGCCGCGCTCTGGGAGAAAGCCTGCGTACGTCGAATCGACCTAGATTTAATGGTCTGCCCGACTAACCTCGGATATCTATATAGAATGCCGCAGGAGGTGGTTTGCAGTGCAACCCCGTCTCGGTGGCGGCGTTCGCTACCCTCTTGGCAGCAGCAGGTCCCTGTGACCAGCAAAACGCCGCTGATAACATGATTAACCTCGCCAAGACTCTCAAAAACGACCCGACTATGATCAAACTGGCCCAGGTATTCGCGCAACAGCCCCGCAACACCGTATGTACATTACACCCATCCGTGCTCACCGCCTAATTCATTCCTCCCTCCAAGCCCTCTTCCCAAAGTGTTCAGTACTGCCAGCGGGCTCCCAAGAACAGCCAGCTCAATGGCCTCTTCCAGTGCCAGTTCCAGGGCGCGAATCCCAAAGTCTTTGTTGGCGGTGTCGCCGTCGGACAAGCCGGCACCATCCCTTTCGGTCATTCCGCTCCCCTTTCACCTCCTGGCTCGTGCCCGGCGCACCCAGCTGGGCCCATAGCAGACGGCACTCAGCTGGTCGATCTTACCCAGAATCCGGGTGTTGCAGCTTCCTCTGCGTCCAGTGGCAACAACACTAAGCCGGCTGCGCCCTCTGCACCTGATACAACCCCGGTATCTCCGGCCGCGACACCATCTGCCACATGTGATACTTCTGGCAGTGCTTCGACTCCCCAATCTTCTCCCTCAGCAAGTAAAGCATCGGGTAGTCAAGTGTCTGGTGGTTTTCAGCTCCAGAACGGGAAAGATGCTCAAGCTCTTAATGCCAAATTTACCACGCTGACAGCTGGGTCACCCTGCACCAGTATGCCACGTCATTCCTCCCTTTTTTCAACGCTGACTTGATAACACCCTTCCAGACGGCGAGCAAGCTTGCATCGACTCCGGCTTTGCCCAATGCGTCAGCGGGAAATTCTCTGTGACATCGTGTGCGGCAACGCTTACCTGTGCTGCCCTCCCTTTGGTCAACAAGGCTGGAACGTCCATTACTTGCACCACTCAGAGCGATGCTGAGGCGAGGATCGCGGCTACGGGTGCGACTGGTGGAATCACTGGGGCATGAAGTACTCAAGCCTGAGACGTTGAAGATAATCAGTTCTATCTTCGTTGCATTTAAACTCTCTCTATTCATAGCGCTTTCGCTGTGGTGATTATCATTATTCATTATCAATAACATCATTATTTCTTGATTATGGGCATACAATTATTACATTCGTGTAGAGCTAGGCAGCAAATCTGAGTAAAACATACAATCGTACACCATTATCATGCTCGAGACGCAAATGCTTTTGTTATTCGCTCTCTGCTCAAAAAGGCGTTCAATATAGCGTTCTGCATTCACAACAGCGGTCAGATCTCACAATACGTTTCGAGCTTCCTGGATCGTGACAATGTCTTGAGCATATGTGTTTGCCGGCGTACTGGGAGCAGCTGGATCTAAGCGGAAGCATATAACTAAGCCATCTGGCGGTTGATTGACAACAGAGTCGGGACCTCACTAGTCGGGGCTGCCAGTGACTGGTGATAAGCTTGAGCACGAGGGGACTCTGTCTGATCCCAAGCGGCCGAAACTTAAACACAATGACAACATCGAACTCGGAGAAGCATGCTCACAAGAAGTTGTTGATCAGGCATCGCTCAGTGTTGGAGTGCGCTTGAACGTTTGACGGTTCCAATACTGGCGGTACAGAGAGAGGGGTGGTGTTGTGGACACAAGATACTGGCCTTGACGCGTTAATGCCGTCAGTAAATACTTCTTCGAGTCCAGAAGTTAGGCTTATTATAACCAAAAAGCTAAACTGTATCGAGCGTGGGGATGACAGCGGTCCTGGCCTGGCCCAGACCGTAGTACTCGAGCTCGAGGACCGGTCAGGTCGCTGTTTTGTAAGCGGTTTTTCCAGCCGGTCCCACATGCAAGTCAGCGATCATGACGCGAAGCCATCACCGAATTCTGGTCGGTCTGCTGATGATGATCAGGACCCTCCTTGGACTAGAGGGGACTCAACACAGAAACTGAAAAACTTACAAGGACGAGAAACCGTTGACTCAACGTCGACTGGGACTTCAAAGGACGATGGTGAAGGAATCAAACATTATTTTCCGATTTTTACAAGTCAAGGATCTGCAATTCAGCAGCCTGAGACGAACGGTCACCAGAGTTCTAGGTCTAGGGTTTTTTTTAGCGCATGCCAGTGACGTCAAGGCGAAACAGCGATAAGGCTCTGCAGTGCACACCACGACTCCAACTGACACAAGTTCAAGTAGCCATGGTATTCAGCGGCGAACGGATTAGCCCAACTGCTGCGATCGCCTCAATCCTCAACTCCTATCCGTTTAGTGTGGGCCTCTTTCGAGAGTTGTTGCAGAACTCAGATGATGCGAAAGCAACCCAGCAGGTATGCCACATGATTGTCTGTCGAAAACTGGCCTGATCTCTCCATCAGATCTTCGTTCTCGACCATCGAGAACATCCAATTGATTCTCTCTACCATCCTCACCTGGCTGACACCCAAGGCCCAGCCTTACTTGCATATAACGATGGGATGTTCTCAGACGAAGATTGGGAAGCTGTCCAAACCATCTACGAATCATCCAAGAGTGCCGATACATCGTACGTGTCTTTATCATTCTCCGCATGATTCCAGTCATCATGCACACTGGGATGTAGTAAAATTGGAAAATATGGAATCGGGTTTAGGTCATCTTACCATGTAAGCTCTTCTATTACCCTCTCGTCCAATCAACCTGCTTAAATCCACTTCAGGTCACCGATAATCCCCAAATCCTGTCGGGTTCGAATTTGGCGATGTTTGATCCTCACCGTGGCTTCACTAGCTCGGGAGGTGCCACAATAAATTTTACGGACAGTTCCAATGACTACGAAGACCAGCTGTCTGCTTTTGACTTAGACCTCTTCAGACCTGATTCCGCTCAGATCGAACCCCTCCACGGTACCATAATCCGTCTCCCACTTCGTACCCCTGCCGGACCTGCCGGACTTTCTAGAGTCAGCTTGATCAAGAATGCAGTCGTGGAGCCTGCTGAAGTGCATCAGCTCCTCCGTGACTTCATCGACGGTGAATTGGCTGCTGTCCTGCTCTTCCTGACCAACATCTCTTCCATCGAAATCCACGAGATCACCGATGAAAATATAAGGTGTTTGGCGCGCGCTACACTTGTCAAGGAGCCTCCCGATCATCTCGGAACACCCTGTACACCCTTCACGACATACCGAGGCACCGTGTCAGTCACGACCGAGAGCTCGGGCCCTGTCGATCGATTGTGGCGCATATTTCACGCCTCATCTCCCCAATCGCAATCTGTTTCCCTCCTCTCCGACCGAATTCGGCAAGATGCATCCGAGATACTCAAAAAACAGAAATTATCGCCCAAGGTTGCCCTGGCCATGCCGCTGTCCTTCCCAAACGGTCGTACAAATTCTGGCCGGTTGTTCACATATCTCCCGTTGCCGTTGCAGACCGGTTTCCCTTGTCATATACATGGTCTATTCGCTTTGACTCCTGATAGACAGCATTTGCGGAATAGTGAAGAAACCGGTCTAGTGCCAGGTTCGACTGATGCGTATGTCACTTGGGCATCCACCCTATACCAATTGCTCACTGTTCATTCAGTGTTCTCGTTGAATGGAATCGACTTCTATTCGACGTCTTCGTACCGAACGCGTGGGGGTCGCTCCTACATGTTCTTCTCACGACGGACCATTACGAGATACACAACGTATTTGAGTTATGGCCACCGTGTCAGCCCTCCGTTCAAGGCGGGGATACAATATACTGGCTCTCTCTCCCGCGCCACCTTCTTCGGACGATTGTGGAGGCCAGATTGTCCGTTTGGCCCATCGTTGGGCACACAGAGCGCTCGGCGGTGCTTGACGCCGTTCTCGTCGCGTCAGGTACAGAGAATCCTGTCCTTCTGCTAGCTCTCGCAAGGGCGGGGGTGAGCATTACCAACCCGCCAGATTATGTTAGGGATCTGCTCGTTGACGTTGATGTCGAGTATGAGCCATTGAGCCCTTCTACCTCGCGTCAGGCTATGCTTGTGAGTATCTGTTTGGTTCACGGTTCACGCAATGTTCATATAATTTTCGAGTCATTTCAGGCCAACATCACGAGTGTTCTTCAACTGGATCCTTCGGACCGCGAGTGTATTCTGATATATCTTTTGTCAAACATGG
>QLPF01007637.1:7657-19002 GCA_003314045.1 Hygrophorus pudorinus | reverse complement strand
AGTCAGGAGGGTTGAACTGTTGTGTATTCGGGAGTGGGAAGATACGTACAAGAAAACAATGCAGGCCCTTCTGCCATGCTGAAGAGTGTGGGCACCGGCCGTAACATAACGGCTCGGACCTGCATCCGTAGCGAGATAGTGTATGCAGACGTGGTACGTGTGTGTTTGGTGTGCTCCGCTGCAGCGCTCTCCAGGTAAGTGCTCTCCAGGTAAGCCAACGCCTTCTTCGGTTGACCAATAAAGTCATGGCAGAAGAATCCATCTCTTTCTTGTTGAGCTGCCAGATCGCCAAGTTTTTGTAATGGGCTTCAAACTCAGCTGCTGTGCGAGGAGCAGACGTCATGTCAACACGGGAGATGCGCGCATTAGGATCAGTGATGGTGATGAGGAAATCAGCAGTCATTTGTTGGTTTGCTGCTTATACTTGTAGTAAACATACAGTAAGAAGATCGGTGAGAATAAGGACGTACTTGATAACCCATGTCAATGAAGTACTGCTTGGCTTCATTTGCGGGACCATAGTACGCCATTTTCCCATCGTAGATGATGCAAACCTTGTCAAATATTTCGTACAACTGTTCGCCAGCTTGGTAAAGGGAGACAATTGTTGAAGTCTTCCTAAAATTGGTTGCAGCGCGAAGGGCACACATGAATTCCAAGGCAGTCAATGAGTCCAGACCTTGAGTAGATCTGACAGGAAGGAAATGGGTGGATGAGCCAAGAAGGAAACCGAAGCACGCACTTATCCCATGAACCGATCAGCTGTTGTTGGAGGTGTGACACCTGTGACAATGCTCATGTCGCGGTAGATCAGTAAAATACAACTGAGAGATAATATATAATACACTTAATAAATGGTTGTGCGGGGCCTCGGGGTTGGAGAAAAATGTGGTGTCACACCGCGAGTGACCCATCACACCAGCAAAAGGGTACATGGTATGGCTGAGGGTACGAAAATAGGACACCATACCCATACCTGTGTGACCCGTGAGCGTGACACCGCGGTGTTACCCTTACCCCTTAGCATCCCTAGGCACCTGGCGCTGTTGCATGGATTATTCTGTGACTTCAGCATTAATCCGGCGAGGGTGGAGATCGTAGACCCAGTTAAGGCAGATCAGGTTTGGACCCCGGGCTTCAGGACTCAGATCGCATGGTGATACAACTGTAGGCTCCACAGGTCTGGAAACATCATATTCAACATGGTTCACGATCACACGAAACCCGCGGACCTTGCGAAGTACACGAAACCCTTGCGAAGATACATGAAACCTCGCGAAGATACACGAAACCTCACGAAGCCATTCTCGCACTTCACAACTTAGAATCCAGGTGTTTGCGACCTAATCTGCATGTTCCCGTTCCTTTCACTCACGATATACCGTTGACTCATCATTCCGTGACATTCTCTGAGAGTCCAGAAGTCTTTCTCGTCTGTGTGTCTTTGTATCGCCCTACTTCAGACAGTGGCTCAAGTCTTTCTACTATGTACTTATAAAAACCCTGTAGTTTCAACTTCAAATAACAAGTTAGTTCCCCCCTCCAGTTCACGTCTAAAGCACTCGTACTCGTCTAAGCACTCGTACTCGTCTAAGCACTCGTACTCGTCTAAGTCCTTGAACTCGTCCTCGATACCACCGATAATCGTCTAGCATTTGCGAAAGACTTCGCAATCAAAATCGTAACTTCGCAGCTCTTGTGTTAGGGCGACGCTAAATGGTGTCCCTACAAATAGTAAGAGTGTTTGAAATGGTTAAGAGTTGGTTCGTAAGAACCAAGGATGATAAAGAGGGAGAAGAGGGGTGAGTGTTGAAGTCTGAAGGGTAGCGCTTTAGCGGTAATCCCAAGAGATTCGAGCTGGGGTTGCCAGTCGAACTCTGGTGCTTTTATAGGTATGTCTGACTAATACATAGAATGGTATAGAATGTTATGGAATGGGGACGCGTAAGCTCTGGTCCGTGCACTATGACTAAGTCCGTCGGTATGTGGTAAGGATGTATGAGTAAACCGTCAGAATGACATAGGAAAGAATGAGTAAGCATCGGAATATGGTGATCGTATATGAGTAATCCGGATGCGTGTAGTGAAGGAAGAGGGAGAAAAGGTAAAGGAAAAGACGTATCATGACATCTTGCATCGAACTTCGCATAAGTTCTATTCACTTCATTTTGATTTTGCACCTTTTGTTTCATATATTCATTCATATTCTTCACCTTTGGCTCATTGATACTAACCTTTGCACGTCCTTGCCTCGGTCCTTTTGTGTTTGTGTTGTTTGTTGGTTTAGTTCCAGCATTCAGCCAGTGCAGGGATCATCATTTTGGAGCCCACCGTGAGGGTTTCCAAAACAATTCCGTCTCAACAGCCTTCTCGTATTCCGTGCCTACTGACAAATAGGTCTACCGTTTCAAGCGAAACAGCTTTGCAAAATACTCAAGAAATTCGTGATTTCTTTGCAACAGCATCATCGCCGTTTTCAAATATTGATCATCTAGTCCCAGATTATCACCTTCCGTACTCCCCTTATTCGCAAACAGAGTCTTCCACTACAAGAACTCAGGATACGCCAATCATCCAACATTATATTCCGACCTTCATACATATTCTTCCGAGGCTCCCTTTTCGATCAATTCTCCCTCTCGAACCAGTCCGGCATCTCGTTCCTCAGTCTTCGAAAAACACAATTCATTTGCTGACATCAGTTCTCGCACCTAACAACAGCAGTCATCAGGTTATACCCAGGGTCCGAAGATGATTGAAAATGGTCTGTTTCTGAAATGGATGCTCTCATCGGCGAACAACTTCGCAAAGGAATCGCCAATACTATGGAGCTCGCGAACTATCATCGCAATTTCCTTGTCATCAAACTATTCCTACGTGAAAAAAACCGCATCTCGGAAGCAGAGCAAAGTCGCGCATTCATGTGAGGCTTCCAGGGCGACCTACTACAGCGAATCTCGCGAAGATTGAAGTACCCTGATCACTACCCTGACGACCCATACCCCCTCACCAATATTCTCGCCGCTGCACAATTCGTATTACACGGAACATCACCTCGCGGCAGTAACAACGGGACTTCGACATCCTCAATCTCGTCGAAAGATGGCATCAAGTCCGAAGATCTTACGTCATTTCTCCACAAATTTGCGACAATGCTCATGAATGCACTGGCACCTCAACCTCAGACGCAAACTCGTCCAGCAATTGTGTCGCCGCAAGCGAAGATTGCAGCTTCAACGCAATTGTGCATGTTTTGCGGTCTCGGAGCACATTTCATAGCTAGCTGCATGGTATGTCAGCAATACATTGACGATGTGAAATGTTGCAAGAACAGCAAAGGGAAGATCGTCTTACCGAGCGGTCAATTTGTGCCTCGCAGCATTCCAGGCATTTCGATCAAGGATCGCGTCGACGAATGGTATCGACAAAATCCGGTATTGTCACCCGTCGCAACAGCTACAACCACTTCAATGATGTACAGAGTAGCACCGTCACCAATACCTTTGTCATTCCACGTTAAGCAAATCAACACTGCTACCATCGAGGACAAAGAGAAAGACGAATTGATTGCCGAGCTTCAACGAGATCTATTCGCACTACGAAGTGGACGAACACGTCCCGAAATTCCCCAGATCGCACGTCGACCTCAGGCAACTCCCGCTGCAAACAAAGAAGCAATGAACTCGCAACCTTCACATCTCACAAAGACACCAGCAAGCTCGTCGACAACATCCATGACATCACCTATGGCATCACCTTCCCCAGTAGTCCCACCACCAACAGCACAAGAGGTCGAACCTCCTGTACCAACAAAATCAGCAAAAGAACCATCATATCACACTCAGGCTCCAATCCAAGATACAAAAATTGCAGAGGCGGTTTATGCAAGATCTATGAAAACGCCCTTCATCACCCTTTCCCCTGAAGAACTTCTCGAACTCTCCCCCAACATGCAAAATAAGTTTAAAGAAGCAGTTACACCGCAACGAGTAACAGCAGATCAAGTATCTGCGAAATTATATGAATCATTCAACGATGCGACGACAAACATTCTCATCCCCGACGTTTATGAAGCTTATATGAATTGTCTTCGCCTAGATCAGATTCCTAGCGACATCATTGTCACAAAGGAATCGCATGCACTTCGCGCCATTCAAATGAATATCGACGACAAGGACGAAGTGGATTGTGTGGTAGATCCTGGCTCGCAAATCGTCACGATGTCAGAAGATGTTTGTCATGACCTTGGACTCAACTACGACCCTACAATTCGACTTAACATGCAGTCAGCAAACAGCGAGATCGATCAAACCCTTGGTCTATCACGAAATGTCCCAGCCAGAATTGGCACGATCACTCTATTTCTCCAAATGCACGTTATTCGAGGACCAGCTTATGACATCCTTCTCGGGAGACCATTCGATGTCCTCACCGAAAGTCTGGTAAAGAATTTTGCCAATGAGGATCAGACAATCACCATCCGTGATCCGAATTCGAATCAATCAATCACTATTCCGACAATAGCACACGGACCGCCTCAGCGTCGACTTCACGGTGACCCACAGACATCGGGTTTTCGCAACTCAAGGATGTGATTGCAAGTCACAGAGACATCGCGATGATCATCGATTACGACTCTAACAATAGATCTCTCACCATAGAAGCCTTTACACCAATTCCGCCATCTCCATCTAATTCTACGCTATTGTGTATCTACCTCTCCGCATGTTCCATGCCCCATTTGTCCAGTTTTTATAGTTCCATTTCAGATACCCTGTCAACGCAGCTTGACCCTAAAATCACCAAAAAAGCCAAAAATATTTGCGACAACTTCGCCAGTGTCTTCATATTGACAAAGAAGAAGTACAAACCTGCTGTCAAGAAAATACACCCTATCCTCGCAGAGCTCCCTGTCAAATTTTGCATTATGTGCAAAATCTCTGGCGACCCCCTCATTGGAACTCCAGCACTCGACCCGAATCCCCCACCCTTCGTGCCTACGAAACGATACTCTATCGAGCGTCCCGACAAGGTCAACAATTCTCACCCCAGCGACTTCCTTTGGCCTGCTGAACGCGACTTCATGCACGACTTCATTCTGAAGCACGAAACCGGTTTTGCATGGAATGACACAGAACGAGGACGATTTCACACAGATTACTTTCCGCCAATAGAATTCCCGTCGTCCCTCATACGCCATGGGTTCAAAGAAATATCCCTATTCCCCCCGGTATCTACAATGAAGTCTGTGGAATAGTGCGAAGAAAGATCGAAGCAGGAGTATATGAACAATCAAACTCGTCCTACAGGTCACGATGGTTTTGTGTAGCGAAAAAGGATGGAAAGGCCCTTTGACCAGTGCACAGTCTCGAGCCCCTCAACGCCGTCACCATTTAGCACTCTGGAGTCGTTCCCATTCCAGAACATCTCGCAGAGTAATTCGGAGGACGCACATGTGGTGCGATGTTTGACTTGTATGTTGGCTATGACGAAAGGCTCATCGCGGAGTCCTTGCAAGATTATACTACCTTTCAGACACCATATGGAGCACTTTGCCTTGTTACACTACCCATGGGATGGACAAACTCAGTCCCTATCTTCCACGACGATGTCACCTTCATTCTACAGCCCGAAATTCCACACGTCACCATTCCGTACATCGACGACGTCCCTGTCGAAGGCCTGCCTTCGCAATATCTGCGAAATGATGGAACATACGAAACAATCTTGGAGAACCCAGGAATATGTCGTTTTGTCTGGGAACATTTCCAGAACCTAAATCACGTGGTCCAGCGCGTGGAATATTGTGGAGGAACATTTTCGGGTCCTAAGCTTTTTCTTTGCGTCGAAGAGATCATAGTTTTGGGACATCAATGCACGCACGAAGGCCGACTACCAGACGAATCTCGTGTCATCACAGTGAAGAAATGGGGTCCTTGCAAAAACCTCTCCGACGTTCGCGCATTCCTCGGTACCATCAGAGTGTGTCGGATATTTATTCGCAACTTCGCACAACGAGCGGCACCACTAATCATGCTCACGCGAAAAGACATGCCATTCGAATTCGGAGAAAAACAGATCATGTCGCAGGAAGACCTCAAAATAGTGTTGATTAATTCGCCAGCACTGCGAAGTATCAATTACGAATCACCTTCCCCAGTCATTCTCGCAGTCGACACATCATATATCGCTATAGGATTTCACCTCTGCCAATGTGATGAAGAAAACCCCCGGAAGAGGTATTACAACAGATTCGCATCAATTACCCTCAACGACAGAGAATCACGATTCTCGCAGCAAAAGCTTGAGCTGTATGGTTTGTATCGTGCTCTCGGCTCACTGCGACTTTATCTCATAGGAGTTCGAAACCTTGTCATCAAAGTCGATGCAAGATATATCAAGGGAATGCTTGCGAATCCTGATATCGCACCTAGTACCTCCATCAATCGCTGGATAGTTTCTATTCTCACATTGCATTTCACGTTTGTACATGTTGCAGGTTCACATCACGGACCAGATGGGCTTTCGCAATGACCAGCACAGCTTGGCGATAACCCTGACATATCAGAAAAAGACTTCGAAGATTGGATCAACCGTTTTCATGGATTCGTTCACATGATAAATCCTATCAGCAAATCCGCCCCTTCCTCGCAACAAATATCGATCTTCGCCATGGCTTCAGATCTCAGTAAGGAGAAGATACAGACCTGCAAAACATACGACAAAGTGCTGCGATCGCATCACTCAATCTCGGACGACCTTCGCCTTATCAAAGTTCGCAAATGGCACCAAGACCTAGCTCGCCCGGAGGACATGTCGGACACAGAGTATACAGCGTTTTGCAGATATTGCACGGAGTTCTTCATTGACCTCAACAAGCTTTGGCGAAAAGACTCGCAAGGCGCACACAAGCTGGTCGTGCCGCAGGAAGATTGCATGAGGATTATGAAAAGCGCACATGACGATATTGGACACAAGGCCGTCTTCGCAACAAAAGCAATAATTTCGACTCAATTCTGGTGGCCTAACTTAGCAGCAGATATCACATGGTTCATTCGCACCTGTCATCTTTGTCAAATTCGCCAAACTCGCAATGTTCTTATTCCTCCTATCATCGCAACACCTGCGCCCTTATTTGCAAAAACCTTTATCGACACAATGCACATGCCAGCCTCCGGATTGTATCGCTACATAGTCCAAGGACGATGTTCACTCACATATTATCCCGAATTTCGCATGCTTCGCTCAGAGACTGCGAAAGCGCTTGGAGATTGGATTTATAAAGATATTCTTTGCAGATGGGGTTCGCTTCACAAAATCGTTAGCGACAATGGACCGGTATTCGTGAAAGCACTCCAGTACCTCACCAAATGATATCACATCAACAACATCCAAATCAGTGGGTACAATTCGTGTGCTAATGGACTCGTCGAGCGATCGCATTTCGATGTTCGACAATCACTTTTCAAAGCAGTCGATGGAGATCAGAAACGTTGGTCACTGGGAACGCACTCAGTATTTTGGGCAGAAAGGATCACAATTCGCAAACGCATGGGCTGTTTGCCCTATTTCACAGTAACAGGCTCGCATCCCCTCATTCCCCTCGACATCTCCGAAGCTATGTATCTCCAGCCTCCCCCGGATTCCGTTCTATCAAGCACAGACCTCATAGCGTGATGAGCTATTGTATTACAGAAACAAACTTCGGATGTCAACAGACTCTACTCGAAGGTTTTCGAAGCACAACTTACAGCGGCAGTTAGATTCGAAAAAGAGCACGAACACACCATCCGCGATTTCAAATTCAAAAGAGGAGACTTGGTGCTAATGTGAAACACCCAGATTGAGAAATCGCTCAATCGCAAAATGTGTCCCCGCTACCTTGGTCCACTCGTCGTCATTTCACGCAACTACAGACGCGCATATATCATCACCGAACTTGACGGAACTGTGTTCCACCGACCCATCACAGTATTTCACATAATCCCCTACTTCGCCAGGTCATCAATCAAAATTCCTACAGAATTTCTCGATATCGACACTACACGACTTCACGAACTTGAGGAAGAAGGAGAGGTAGATGGAGAAGAAGACGACCTTGTTCCTAACAGCGACGAAATCGAAATCGATGAAGATTAGGACACCTTTCACCTTTTATTTTTTTTAGAAAAGTCGTGATATGGTTCGCCATATTGTGCAAGACCCACAGGGTTTTCTGGCTATGAAGCATTCTGAGCCTTCTTATATTTCTATTTGCCTTGCTTACTATTCACGCTTCATATTTCGCACTGTTACATTTCATTCAGATTTGCCTTTCATTTTTGTTTCTCTTCACTCGAATTGAAGGCACGAGATCGTGATGACATTTTTCTAAAAGACACAGACTTATCAAAAACCTATCTACTTCGCCAAGAACTTCGCACGAGTGTCAAGGCCATCTATCACTGACTGCAGAGCCCTAATCCAACCCTGAACCGCTTTTCTCTCGTCGTGAATCGCTGCGAGTTCCGCAGAGTCACCGTCATCAGAATTATCGGCCAAGTCGATTGCTTTGGCCTTGTCCAAACTCTTTGTGCCGATGCGAAGTGGCCTAGGAGGAGGGCGAGAAGAAGTCGCGACCAAGGGAGGAGTAGGGCCGATTATGATGAGGCCTAAATCCAAAAATTTAGTTAAAAGAAATCCGAGGACAAAATCCACATACCACGAGAAAACCGTTTACTCTCGTCCACCTTCTGCGACCTGCTAGGCGTTTTCGAATCCGTCTTGTGCCTAATTCCAGAGCGCGATATGGCGTCCCAGTAGCATCCTGACTTCTCATTGAAGCACTTGTCACACTTGATGTTCTCCGGCCGAAGAATGCACTGTACCGGTGCTCTATATGTCTTGCAACGATCACAATATGAGAAATGGATCAAAAAGACGTTATAAAGACAGACAAGTTACTCACCTTGCCCTCGATGTCTCACAACTCGGCCCCTACTTCATCCTTTCGCTTCGGCGATTTCCTGCCAGGTTCTGGAAGCGGAAACCTCTCAGACTCGGCTTCGCTCATCGGAAAAGTAGACTCAGGAGTCTTGACCTCATCATCAAGATTGAAGTCCGTGTCGGCCTCAATGTTGGCAATTCCCCGCGAAAATGTCGCCTCCTCGATAACCCCAGTCGTGAATTCAACTGTCAATTTCTCGGCCAGTTCCCGAGCCTCTTCGTGTTGTCTCACCGCCTCGATTTCCTTAAGCTCGGCAGCGAGCCGGATTTGAAGGGCTTCCTCGTCATGAAGTGTCTGTTCCTCTTCTGCTCGGACTCGACTTGTGAGTTCCTTAAAAAGCAGCTGACCACCCCACAGTAACCAATCCCGTCGCTCAAACCTCGCGAAGGCAGCTTGAGCCTCTTCGGCCCAGGAAATGATCTCGCCATCGTCCATGACCTTTAGGGCACTCGCGACACGAATGAAGGTGCCCTGACAGGTTTACTCAGTAACTACGAATGTAAAAGAAAGTGGCGACGCACCAGACACGCACAAAACTCCTTACCCCACGCCTCATAATCTGATTCCTCCGCGACACCATCGGGAAGCGATGCCATGAGGGCTGCAACCTTCTTCTTGGCGAATTCGACAGCGGCAGTTTTGCTAGACATAGCGAGAAAATGGTCGGAGTGGTCGAGGATAAGTGGAGGTTATGAGGGAAAAATATGAGGAAGTTCGTGCCGATTTTAAAGGCTGACGCATTTATTGTTCGAGGTCACAATAGTCACACTATCATGTGGCTGACTGTGGACAGTCAGGATTTCAGTAAGAAGGAGATGATACAACTGTAGGCTCCACAGGTCCGGAAACATCATATTCGACACAGTTCACGATCATATGAAATTCGCAGACCTTGCGAAGTACACGAAACCCTTGCAAAGATACACAAAACCTCGCGAAGATACACAAAACCTCGCGAAGCCATTCTTGCACTTCGCAACTTAGAATCCAGGTGTTCGCGACCTAATCCGCATGTTCCTGTTCCTTTCACTCATGATATACCGTTGACTCATCATTCCATGACATTCTCTGAGAGTCCGGAAGTCTTTCTCGTCTTTGTGTCTTTGTATCGCCCTATTTCAGACAGTGGCTCAAGTCTTTCTACTATGTACTTATAAGAACCCTGTAGTTTCAACTTCAAATAACAAGTTAGTTCCATCTAAGTCCTTGAACTCGTCCTCGATACCACTGATAATCGTCTAGCATTTGTGAAAGACTTCGCAATCGAAATCATAACTTCGCAGCTCTTGCATCAAACTTCGCATAAGTTCTATTCACTTCATTTTGATTTCGCACCTTTCGTTTCATATATTCATTCATATTCTTCACCTTTGGCTCGTTGATACTAACCTTTGCACGTTCTTGCCTCGGTCCTTTTGTGTTTGTGTTGTTTGTTGGTTTAGTTCCAGCATTCAGCCAGTGCAGGGATCATCAGCGGACTAGGGAGGATGCGATTGAGATGGATGAAGACGATACATCACCTATTATGATTTATACTGATGGATCCACAAAGGATGGTATGGTGGGCGCCGCAGTGGTGTTGTACCTGTATGGCAGGAAGGTATGGAGTCTGTGATTTCATCTAGGTACAGTGAGCGAGCATACAGTGCCGGAGGCCGAAGGTATTGCTATGGTGCTGGGGCTGGAATTGCTGAGGGAAGAGTGGGGGGTGAGAAGAGTTTCGATGGCAGCGGACAACCTTGGGGCCATATTGCATTCAGTGCAGTCGAGAGCTGCCCCAATGCAGTACTTATGGGACATGTTCTGGCGGTGTTGGGAAATGATGAGATAATGATTCAAGAGGATAGAGCTTACCATAAGGTGGGTCCCCGGACATGAGGGCATTCAGGGCAATGAGGAGGTGGACGACTTGCCAAGATGGCGGCGGAACGAGGATCGAGCACACCACACAGGCTGCCTGGACCGCTGAGGAAGCCACTACCGTGCAGCAAGCAGGCCACCTTGCACGTTGCACAGATGAAGATCAAGGAGAGGGTGAAGGCAGGATGGAGAAAGTCACCGCATTTTTGGAGAATGAACGATATCGACAGATCACTGCCATTCAGCAAGTTCTTGCAGCTAGTCGAAGGGCTGACAAGATATAAGGCAAGCATTCTCATGCAGTTACATTCTGAGCATAGTCTGCTGCAGGCTCACCTGTTTAGGATGTGAAAAGTCGACTCCCCTGTATGCCCAAACTGTGGACTGGAATGGGAGACCATGCACCACTACCTGATGCAATGCCCAAAATACGGAGAACAATGCCAACAAATGATGGCAGAAGGGGGATGCGATGCAAGGAATCGGAAAAAGCTGCTGT
>QLPF01007624.1:162-10283 GCA_003314045.1 Hygrophorus pudorinus | reverse complement strand
CGTCAGTCAGGTCAGCCAATTCAACCTGCCGATCCTGAAACCTGTCAGCTACTGAGCGCCTGTTATCACCCGTCAACCCAGACATTTCCTACTAGCAATGACGCCCAGCCGACAGTTTTCGATGAAGCCTGAGCCAAAAACACCCACACTGCCGACATCTGCTGAAACCCAGAGCAAGGCATTGACAACAACGGCGACCATCCGTGACACCGACCCGACACCCACAACAGTAGCTGATACAAAGCCGATAGCCAGGCACCCTACCACAATTGTCGGAGGAGACAACACTGACAGGTGTGCATTGGTCAGAGTGACTGAAAACTGGGACCTCAAAAGCAGAGCCTGTCAAGGCTGAGAGTAAGGATCAGTCCGTAGTTCGGCCCACATCAACTCCAGGGTCCACATCAGGTGAGTGCAAGATTTTGCTTGAGTTCCATTCCATCCTGACCAAACTTGAAGGTCTCACAATAAAGATTCCACTGACCTCAGGGCTGACAATCAAGATTCCCCTGATGTCAACTCTCGGCAAACAGCCAAGGTCGCCACAGGTGCTAAGAAAAAGATCGAGGAGAATGAGCTGACAGCAGAATTGCTCCTGAGGAGAATCACTCGGCTAGAGGAAGGATTGGCCAAGGACCAATGAATGCAATTACGAAGCACTGCAGAGGTTTGTTATGGGCCGGCCTCTGAAGACTTGGATAAAGAGGGAAGGGCTGGGTTCCTCAGTGGTATAGAATGTATTTCTATCAAACTCCTGTAGCATACATTTTGGATTGTAATTCATTGTGATTCTAGTCTTCCTCAACTTCCCCTATCCCATTTACCTTCTGAGTCTTCTGGAAAGCAGCACTGGCCTGCTCAGCAAATTGCCAATAAATGCCTGCTTGCTGCAATGCAAAGGCAGTATGGCCGACCGATGGGAGATCAGTGTAGTTGGACCTGTCCACCCACTTCTTCTCATGGAACTGGAAATACAAGACAGTCCACTGCATTTCATGTTCCAGGAGTGTCACCTCCTCCTGTGCTCAGTAGTAAGCTGTCTTTGCCCTCAACCAATGCACTCAATAGACTATGTGATATCATCAAGAAGAGACCTTTGTGAATGCAGGCTGGCACTCACATTCCTCCATCCAGTCCTCAGTCTCGGCATCTGCTCACACATCCATATTCCAGAACCAGGAGAGACGAGTGTCTTGTTGGCCAGGTGCATTGGGTGTTGCTATTGCTGTGCTTATCTTGAGGTCGCTGTGTGTCAATTCCTTGTATCGGTCCAGAATATCGGTGACTGCACCCAAGCCGATGATCTTTCAGCATGTCCAAGCATAGACTTGAGCTTGTTGCAGAACCTCTCCATCGATGCTGCTGACCTCAGACCATGCCCTTGTTTTCTTCTGCTGTGACTTTGCAGCTCTCACATTGGTCCTGAACAGGAATGATTTTTTTCCCAGGGCAATCCTGAGATTGTGCAGGGCATCATTGGCCTGACTGAGCCGAAGTTCAAGCTCTTTTTCGGCTGGCTGAGGAAACCTTTGTAAGGCAAATGAGGATGGAAAATAGAGCCTGCTGTGCTCTGCTGAGGATTTATCTTGGGTCACTATGAGATAAGGAATGTCGGTTGGCTCAGAGGTTGGGTCAGCAGCCAGGTCGGTGTCGGTATCGGTGCCATGAGCTGAGATGTCGTCGGCATTGTTGCCAAGCTCGGTGTCGTGTGGACTGTCGGCCTCAGTGTCATCATCCAATAGATCCTCCAGTTCCAGTCCATCATCCAAGTCCGATGAGTGCAAGAATTGATCGGCTTGCTTGCTCCACATGTTAATCCTGGCTTGCAGCTGATCTCGATGTTTGTTCATTTCGACCTTATGACTCACCATCAGCTGTCATCCACACAACCAAACAAAGGCCATCAAGTGTAATCTGGTGCATCCAACAGCTCATCAAGCATGAGACCACACACACATGTTCTTGTAACTCACTGAGATTCTTCAATTTTGAATCCAGCAGCAATCCAAGCCACAAGTCCAGTTGACCGACCCCTCCTCAACTCCTTCTCCATCAACCCCACCAATATTTCTGCCTTGGTTGGTGCTATAAATATATCAGCATCGAGATGGTGAAGGAGTAGGGAAAATGTCCTACCTTTGTCAAGCTGAACATCATAAATAAGCATGGCATCCGGCCTGTCAAATCGCTCTGCTTGAGCCTTCTTCTCCTGTTTTCCCCAGGTTTTTGATAGCCATCGATCTGTGGTCGCATTTAAAGCCAGGAATGCATCCTGACATGTAATGAGACAATCCTGTGCCTTTGGATATTTTCGGCACAATGCCGGCACTGCAGTGATACTCAGTGATGGTTCTTGGGACTGAGGGTGATGATGTCGATCAACTTCTTCCAGTTCAAGTCGTTCATGTGATCATCCAACATCTCCTGCTGATGCACTCTCATCATTGCCCTCATGCTACTCGCCACTTTATTCAGCAGTGCCCAGAGCATTTCCAATATCTCCCCATCCACTCAGCCTGCACCTGGTATATAGTTCGGTGCAAACATTGGCATGCATGTATCTTTGTGTCTGTGCACATGAAACAGGCCAATCCCTTTGTGCATCACAAGATCCCTGTCCATGTCAAGATATGGGCTCTGTCTTACCCTCTTACCAAGATTTATCCAATACTGACACATAATGTCATACAGCACGATCACTGTCTTTATCCCACTGAGACATCTGGACCACAACATGATGTTGAACACATACCTTGATGGAATCTGGAAAGGCATTGGAGGTGATTCTTTTCAGCTTCCGGTAGAAGTTGAAAGCTGCAGTTTTGCATTCAAGATTGTCTATGTGGAAGTCATCCAGCACCTGGAAGGTAAATGCAGTCTTGATCCTGTTAAAGCTGGCAGGAACGAGTCCCATGGTGAATAGTTGACTCTCATCTGAAGCATGGCCAGGACACTGACACCATCTGACTGGCAGATGGTGAATCCCGGAACGATCCACAATGCACAGTGTAGTGAAGATCTGTGAAGATGTTGACAAAATATTTGTCAAGTCACAAAATGCCCTCAAGGGGTGTTCTTGCACTAGCTCATCACCATTCTCCCAATCCAAGTCTTCATCATGATCATTATAGTCAACATCCATATCACCAAAGTCTTCAAGAGGATTAGGCTCAGCTTCAACTGGACAGAGTGCTCTACCATGACCTAGGTAGATCTCTACACCCACTTCACCAAGCCAGGCAGGCTTGAAGAAATAACCTGTCCATTGCTTGACACGATGAAAAGGGTGTTTGGTGTGAGAGACTTGGCAGCAGTCTCTGCACTCTACAGGGCAACCCATACAATCCAGACACCTCCAGAGAGCATCACCCATGTGACAACTCTGACAGGGATCTGTCTCTGGTGGTGTGGAAAGTGAGATCAACTCATGAAGATAAGTTGACCTCTTGGGCAACCATTCCCTCAGGATGTCATTCTGATTCTAAATAAAATTGTTTCATGAGTTACCTTCAGTTTTAAGAACACAGAAAATGAGTAGACTCAC
Organism: Hygrophorus pudorinus; assembly: GCA_003314045.1. NCBI lineage: Eukaryota > Fungi > Basidiomycota > Agaricomycetes > Agaricales > Hygrophoraceae > Hygrophorus > Hygrophorus pudorinus. The sequence goes on along the minus strand of QLPF01007624.1, from coordinate 6,739 downwards.
TGAAGACTTGGGCAACTTCAAGGGTTCCATTGGAATGGGTTCCCCCATTGCATGCATGCTCCTACTGTCAGTGGAAGTGGAAGGAGTATTTGAAGAAGATATATGAGCAAGTTTAGGAGAATGTAAGGAAGCCTGTCTAGTTGATACACCTCTAGTAGTAATTTTATCTACCCATGTTACCCTTTGCATAGTGTTGATGGCCTTTCTCTTGTGGTGTTTCACCATGATGGTAGATGTAGCAGACTTAATTTGGAGTCAAGTTACTCAGATGCTTTGGCACGACTCATTGCTATGTGCAGTGCCATGGAATGTATTGACTGCCTCATGGAGCTGAGAAGTGTACCTTTAATAGCCTAAATTGGCAAGGCGGGATGGGCCGCCGGTGTTTGGCATTCCAATTAAGGAAAGAATTCGGCTGCAATACAAGAGGATGCCCCCTTATGGAAATCCCTTGGTGTAGACAACTGTACAGTTTTGTACAGACATTTGGAAATGACTTGTAACCACTACCACACCAATTTTTAGCAAATTTCATACTCACCTTCAACAAAAGCCCATCCTGCCATGCCTTCCACAATTTTCACACAACACCAAGTAGTGCTCATCAAAGGGTTCCTCTCAGAATTCAGGAAGGCTTCCAAGGGGGATAAGAGGGAAGTAGTAAAAAAGGCTGCACATGCAGTATTGGCAGAGAAAGTGAACTTGACAAAGCCGGAAAGGAAAGAGATGAGGAAGGTGAGTATCTGAGTGACTCGGTGCACTCAGTCACTGATGATGTTACCAGAGGGTAAAAACATGCATGTATAATAATGGACAGCAGAGGAAGGAAAAGAAGCTGGTAAAAACACATAGATTTACATACCGACATGTTGTCGCATTTGAACAGAAGGAGGAACTGGAGGAGGCTGTCCGGCAGCTGTCAGGATCAGTGCCAGGAACATCAGCATATTTTGCAAAGTATCAAGCAGGCCTCAAGACCCTCTGCAATTCCCTGTCGACGGAAGAATTAGAGAAATATGAGGAGACTGCAAGGGAATGGAATGAGATGATGCCGCCCAAGGAGATTCAAGCTGCATAAGTGCCCAGAAGCCGATGTCCAAGATACAAATAACTTACCTCAACCTGTCAGGTCGGCTGAGAAGTACGGCCAGAAGTATATGAATTTATCTGTGTCTGTGAACTGATGGACAATAACTTGTGGAAAACAGATGTAGAACATGCCGAGGGTCAGTTGGCAGATAATTCTGATGATGTCCGACCTCAGAAGAAGTGTCGGGAACAAATTGTGCTCAATTCCGACAGCCATGGCTACCCTTGGCTGCCTGTATTTGATGCCAAGGACATGCCAACTTTGCAATGGCAGAAGGACTTCATCAGGGTCTATCTAACCACACACTATCGTGAGTATCAACATGATATGCAAGGTGGAAGATTTGATCATTGTGCATATACAGGGGTTGGTTCTGGGAATAAGAAAGCCTCAGTGCCTTGGGTGGCTATAAATGAGGACATCTGAGAGTTCATCAAAGAGGAGTTCCTGCCCCCAGGGATGAAACTTGCAGAGCCATCAAGGCTTGTTGCAAAAGATGTCCGAACAATCATCCATCATTGGCAGGATAGGAAAAATGCAAATCTGGTGCCTTTCCGTTTTTCTGGTTTCCTGGCAAAGGACTGTGAGAAAGGAAGCAGAAAGACAGTGAGTTTAAAGGAGAAGGCTAGACCTGCAGGCCTGCAGAAGAAGAAGGGAAAGCAGAGAGCAGTATCAGAGGATGACACTGATCAAGAAGCGAGTGAAGCAGAAACGCCACCACTTAAATCCAAGCTAAAGAAAAACTGGCATCCGACGCTGGCACCGACACGCACACTGACACCAACACTAACAACAACACTGACACCAACACTGACAGCAGCAAAGGGAAAAGGGAAGGTGGTTAGTGCTGTCAACATGTCGTCAGCAATCAAACATCATGAGGGTTCATCTGGTGCCCCCATTGAGTCTGATGATGCCAACAAATATGATTTTTCTATCCTTGGTGGCCCACCTTCGGCCAACAAACACCTGGGCAACAGGGCCAAATTGCATAGTATGCCAGATTTATTCATAGGCTATCTAACATGCTGCTGACAATGATCTCATTACTAGAAACCTTTGACGATGGCACCCTAATCCTGCCCCAATGGGTAGTGCTGGCACAGGCCTCCAACAAATGTGCATTCCTTTGGACATTGTGTCCGATGTCTTGGTGGAACGAATTGATATGCTGATTGGAGGAATTTGAGGTCTGTCCAACAATCTAACCACCTTGCAAAGATTCTGACTTGATTTACTGGGCTCAGCCTAAGGAGACACCTGCCGGTCACCCCATGGTGGAACAGCCAGAGTGGCTATCATGGACCTATGGGTGGTCATCAGTGCCAAACTTGTTTGATAGTGGTGACTTGGTCATGTTCATCGACACCCTGGACTGGTTTCTCCTCGGCCCACATCTGATGAAAAGCAGCAGAGGATCATTCAGGTTTGCATTGGTGCAGCTGTGGACTCTCAGCATCGGCATGATATACCAAGACCTTGCTCAACACTTCACCATCAGGCATGAATACCGAGAAGCCTATGATCAGTGGCACATATGGCCAGGTGCCAGGGCTGGTACCATGAAGACAATGGTGAAGCAGACCTGTCATGTGTTGGATTGGGAAAAAAATACAGCTGAAGAAGGCGAAGAAACCATCCAGGCCAAGGTGGGTGGCCAATGGGCAGGGACCAGATGAGGCCAGCCCCAGTGGATTGCCAACAATCCAGCCAATGCTGACAGTCATAGTGAACCTGAGGCCAAAGCCGAAGTGACTCCTGAAATCCCTTGTCGGCATCTCCATGGCTGATGATGATGCCAATGATGATGCCAAGACAAGGCTGACCACCTAGTGGAGGCCGACTGTTGTTGTGAATCAAAGGCCAAAAGCTAACACACTGCCGACATCACCCATCAGCATGACCAGCACAGAGCCTCAACAACCAGCTGGGGTCAGAAGGGCAATCCCACCTGCATGGAATGACGAAATGCCTGTCTTGATAACTGAGGCTGAATTGCAGGACAGCATCATCACTCCCCCCCTCTGTGACAAGGCCCCGATGGAGGCTACAACCCATGCCTCTTATTTGTCCAGCCTCTCAATCATCCCTGTCCTCGTGGATCTTCAAAGAGCTCTCCAGTCTTGCCAGGTAATTGTCTTACAATTTTCATGCCAAAAAGACACCAGTACTAACACCTTTGCACTTGTAGTCCTCAGTTGTCACCAAAGTGGTCGGTATGAAGGGCAAGCCCAGATGGCTGACTTGGTCATATACTGATCATCGGCTGCTGTCAAAACTATTTGATGACCTTGCCACCTGGCACAAGGTCATCGGCTGGTTCTTATCAGCACCCCATCTGACTGATGATCAGGAGGCAACCATGAGTCATGCAACTGTCGAGCTGTGGACATTGGGGATGGGGCTCATCATCCATGAATTGGTCAGGATATACCAGGTTCGGGACAACAAGGACATGGATGACTCGGTCCAGCTGATGGTCCTGCATGACTAGGTCATGGTGCAGGATGAAAAGGCAAAGCCGAATTCAAGAGGATGATTGAGCTACTCAGGTCCAAATATACCAAGGAGCACATGGACGTTGACGATGGGCCCCAGCCATCATTGAATGCCATGGTACCCCCAGGTTGGTATACGACACTGACGATCACCGACCTGACAGCCAAGGACCATGGCTCAGCTTCTCAGAGTCCACGGACATGAGAGGGTGAATACAAGATCCATGACATGAGAGCATGGTGTGGGCAAGTCTCGGCATGGGGTGAAGCAAAAAATGGACACCAACACAGTGCTCCTAGTCATTGCTGAGGCTGCCAAAATAGCAACATGGGCACCGAAATGCTTAAAACGGGCATAGTCTTTGTTTTCAGTACTTCCCATGTCCTTAGTGTAGCTGCAATGCCTTTGGTGTCTGTTTCTGTACATAAGTCACAAAATGACAGCAACTCTTGATGCATCGGTCGGTGCAGGACCTGCTGTTCCTCTTGATTGTTGACTTCATCACAGGTAGAAGACAGAGAAAGAACCCATTCATTGCATTTCTAAGATACAAGGTATATAAAGCAACCAAACAAAAGATAAGAGACTATAGCAACAATCATAATCTAAGCTAAATGTCTGTGAGCTGAACACCCTGAGCCGACTACTCTTCGATCTCCTCATCTTCCATGGGCACATCCCCTGTAGTCTTAACGTCATCTTTGATGTTTCCTTCCTCCTCAATCTCCATCTCACCGATGTTGACATTGATCTGATCAGTGGTCAGCTCAGTGTCTACCGTGGACATCGGCTTGCCATCTGCAGCCAAGATCGGTTTGGCGTTTGGAGCAGGAGTGATCAGGAGGTTGTTGTCGACATTGCTGGGTGACCACTCCTCCCTTAATGCTGCTTCGGCATTCATGGCTATGCTGGTCTGCCATGGTGGAGGTGGGATGGGAATCAGAGTTGGTGATGCTGGGATGATGGTGGGAGAGGGCATCAGAGCATGATGCATGACTGGCCAAGTTGCTACCTTTGACTCAGGTGTGTATTTTGAGGGAGTTGGTGCCGATGGCAGCATGGTGTTGCCTTGCATCGGTGTGGAGGGGTCCCTGCTCCTGATGTTGGTCGCATTGGCTTCGACCTGTCAGGCGGCCTGATGTTGGGAGGGCCCTGCCACCACCCCGTCGTCGATCCTGGGAGCGGTCCCCACTTCACCTTCACCCACTCTGTCTGCGCCTGCTGACTTGCCATCCCTCAGTGGTGTCCTGAACCCGAATCCTTCCTCCATCACCTTCAGCTCCTCGAGGCTCTCTTGTCCCTCACCATTCCCTGCAGCCAGGACATAGAGACACAGGCTCTTGTATGCCTGCTATGTCGCTGACTGTTGCACCTCCAGGTATTGAATCCTGGCCAGGACAGATGGGATCAACAGGTTGATGTTGGGGTAGTGGGAGTACTCGGTGAACGAGTTCACTGGCCTCATCTCAACATGGAATTCTGTGGTCATCACATGTGAGTAAAAATGAGTAGGGAAGAATGTTTCACTCACCTGATGTGTCTTCCCGGTTGCCTGCACTCTTGGCCTTTGCCTTGAACTTGGCCTTGGAGGGTCCAGGCAATGCAACCTTCGGCACCCGACCAGACTGATGTTTGGGTGCTGGCATCTTCGGTACCTTGCCTGCCTTTGCTGTCTGTTTCTTTGCGGTGACAGGTTGGCTTGTGGATGTTGTTGGCTTGGCCTTGGATCGACAACCGGTAATGGGTGAGGGGGGAGTGTCGACAGTGGTGACGGCGGTATCATTGATGTTGGTCTGTGTTAGTGCCAGGGTGGTGGGCCTGACGCTGCGCCGGGTTGTTGCCATGGTCTTGAGGAGACGCACAAAGAGCAGGCACTTGACCTTGCTCTTGTTGCACGCCCTGCATGCCTGCCCCGGGACAACAACGACACACCCCACTCCCTGTTGTGTGCAGCAGGGGCAGGGGCCTGAAGGGATGTTGTTGTTCACTGCTTCCTGCTCGACGGTTCAGGACCTTCCGGTCCTGGGCTTCTTCGCCAGCCTCTCCGTCTCTTCTTCAACCTCTTCCTCCATCCGCCTTTTCCCTTTTCCTCTTTTCACAGCCTGTCCCTTCGACCCCTCTGCATCTTTCTGTTCTGTCCCCTTCACCTCCTTCGGCCCTTTCAGTGTCTTCAAGACTGGCGTCATCTCCACCTCCTCCTCGGTTGTCTGCTCGTCAATGCCCACCACCTCCCTCTGCTTCCCTTTGGCCTTCTCTGACATCTTTATGATGATGTCCTTGTCGTCCCTCTTGTCTGTCTCTGTCTGCACCTTCTCCTCTTCCTTCTTCTCTTGGACTTCCACCCCATCTGAGTCTGAGGGGTTTTGGGCTTCTTCTCCTCCATCTTCATGGCGGGCGCAGCTATCAATGTGTCGCAGCTGTCCTTGGTGGCTGAGGCAGGTGGAGTGGAGGCCGCGCTGCCTTCCAGCCACTTGTCACCCCCTGCATCAAAAACCGGTGTTTCTGATCGGGCCTGGTAATGTGCACCTGTCACTATCCTGGGATCGCCCTGGGAAACGGAGGTGAAGTCCATCATTTTCTTGTCCTCGCGTGCCTGGACCAGGGCCACGCGCATGCTGAGGACGATCCTCGGTACATACAGATCGTGTTGGTGGTGTATGGATGTGTCCTTGATGAGGCCCTGGACATGTTTCTACAATTGGTGTCAGAAGAAATGTGATATTCATAACATTTCAACATATTTTGCAGCTCCTGCTGCTCGTCTTCTCCTGCTTTTTTCCCACCAGCAACCAGCCTCATCTATCGGTGTGCATACTTGTATAGCCACTGTTGGTTGCCTTCTATGTGGAGCATTGGGCAATTCAGGTGTCCCATGATACGTGAGCAGGCCATGTCAACTGTAGTGAGTGGTGAGGAGTGAGTGGTGAGGAGTGAGTGGTGAGGAGTGAGTGGTGAGGAGTGAGTGGTGAGGAGTGAGTGGTGAGTGAG
>QLPF01007621.1:0-33125 GCA_003314045.1 Hygrophorus pudorinus | reverse complement strand
AGAGCCTGCTTCAGTGGCGTTTTCTCTTATGAACCTTTGGTTCCACGTTAAGGGTTTCCTCGAAATCCAGAAACGAGTCAACAGTCAGCCCATGAAACGATATTATCTGAAGTGGTCCCTCATCAGTATCAATGCTTGGTTTTGGTCAGCCGTCTTCCACACACGAGGTCAGTGATTTCAGTGTGGAACAAGTCCTGTCTTACCCAGGGACTTAGATTTACCATGGACCGAAAAAATGGACTATTTCTCTGCTGCGCTCGCCATTTTATACGCGCTTTATTACACCGTCATCCGTTTATTCCACTTATACGCCGCGGAACGGATGGTCATCTCATCGAGCCCGGATAACATACATAACCCAGCTCGCAAAATTTGGAAATACCTCTGTGTTATCATATATCTCGGACATATATCCTACTTGACCCTTTTACCCCGATTCGACTATACGTACAACATGGTATTCAACATTGTCCTTGGTCTTATGCATAACTTCCTATGGCTGGTGTACTCACTGCCGACATGCCTTACCTTCATGCGAAGATTTCGTTCTCGACCCAAATCATATAGGCCTGCCTTTGTCACTAAAGCAGCTGTCTTGGTGGGGCTCATGACAGCCGCTACAACATTAGAATTGTTTGATTTTCCTCCTTTGGTGCGGGTGATCGATGCTCACGCCCTGTGGCACCTTTCGACGGTGCCTATCGTGATGTGGTGGTATGACTTCACGATCGAGGATGCCGCCGACAGCAGCTGGAGGGAGCACAAATCTTAGCATTTTGAGGTGTGTTACGTTTTTCTTCTAATAGTAATGTCATCTGATTATGTAGCACCGTAGCCACGAAGAAAAGGGAGGATCCAAGTACATGAAGATGGAGTGAAGTGTTGATAGTAACATGACAGCTGGCCACATCTGGCTTACGGTACAATGTTCACTTACCGATTCATCTATTTCTCACTCTCGTATCTTACCCCAGTGCCTTCCTCCTGGGCTAAATGCTGGATGCGTGTCGCACCGTGAATCAGTGATGCACCGCTTGTCAATAATATTCTTCGCGGCAAATGTTGACTCGTTTGGCGATTTATTACTAAATCCTTGAAACCCCAGTCTGTCTGAATCGAGAAGTAAGCACGTTTTTATGAAGAACTCTACCTGGAGGACTATCGACTTCCATTGTTTCGGCTTGCACCGTTCACTCGACAATGGGGGGCATAAGCAGTCCCTCGGTCACTGGAGGCATAGGTATTCGGGGTTGTCATCAATTTTCCACCGCACCTCGGGGGGTTGCTGGAGGTCTGTGTGCAAGTTTCAGGGGCTGCGGTTTTATTTTATTTTTTGGTGTATGGAAATATGACATTCAATCGCTTTACATTCTCATTTACGGTTTTGTTTCACTCTTTGGTCATGTGATCTACCTGTTTGTGAATGAGCCCTGCATCCCGAACACAATAACCTCCTGTGACTCGCCAAACATATCTTTTGCGGTAGATGTTCATGCCAAGCCTGTTGGCGGGTTTATTGGCAGGAGGTTAGGAACTGCTGTTTTCGGGGGAATGTGCCGGTGGGTTGTTGTGCCCAGACGAAACACTGCTGCCACTGTGCGAAGGACTGTACCCAGACTGAACATGGCTGTCGCTGAGTGCATCGCTGTTGTGTGGCCCAAAGGTATGCGAAGAAAACCAAGAATTGTTGTCACTGTGCGCAGGGCTGTCGTGCGGCAAAGAGACAAGCGAGGAAATCGGAGAACTGCTACCGCTGTACGAAGGGCTGTACCCAGACTGAAAATGGTTGTCATTGTGTGCATGGCTGTCGTGTGGCCCAAAGGCATGCAAGGGAAATGCAGAGCTGCTGCCACTGCGCGCAAGGTTGCCGTGCGGCAAAGAGGCATGTGAAGAAAACGGAGAATCGCTACCGCTGTACGAAGGGCTGTGGTGCGGCCCAGAGGCATGCAAGGGAAATGGTGAACTGCTGCTGTGCGCAGGGAGGTGCGTCCCAGGGGCGTGTGGGCTGTTGTGCCCAGAGGGGAACGGAAAACTGTCAGGCCCCGCAGGGGGGCTAGGTGAATGCCCCAGGTGATAATCGCTGTCGCTGTACCCAGAGGTGAATATGCCGTATTCCCCTGAGGATGAAGATGAACTGCTGTCACTGGGCGTAGAGGATTGCGGGTGGGGCGATGGAGTTCGGCGTCGTTTACGAGGCGGAGAAACATGATAGGGATTCGGAATGCCACGGTCAAATAATTTCACGCCCCCTTGCGCTTTAAGCTGATTGAACTCCCTAAAAGATTGATTAGTATGCCTGCACTAGGCTGATGTCGCAAGCAAGATCGTACGAAGGGATGGGAGCTGCCAGCGTTGGAGCGACACTGAGGGCGATAGCGGTGACGATAAATGTGAACTTCAGAGCGGATGTATGGACCATCGGAAAGAAATGGCGTAATGTTGTAAAAGATAAATGAAATGAATTCGACGATTACCAGCACCGAAGAGTAAATGGGAGTCTAAGAGCTCAGCTGAAGACTCAAAAGGTCAGGTTCAGCGCCCTTTAACACTTGCTAAGAGCGGCAACGGCCCGCTAACTGTGATGTTTATCTCGGATTCCAACGACACCAGGAACACTGATTCTTACGAACCTTGAGGTTTCTTTTCAGGATGCGGGTCAGGAAGAGGCGCTTCCGCATCATGAGAACATCCAAGATCGGGAGAACTTCTTGCAAACGACGCATTCTGTGGATTGAAGTTTACATTCAGAGTACTGTTCGATCCGGTCATTGCGGCGGCGGTGTGGACGACGTCAGCACATCTGTCGAATGTCCAAGGGCTATTACGGGGTGCTTCAGCCTCGACGTGAAGATGACCTCTACCGAATAATCGTCAGCCGATGGACCGACAGAATCGAAGTAAAACATCCTCACAAGGAAGACGGCATTGTGCCCAAGAAGAACCGTGTACACGTTCTGGTATCAACAAAGAAAGTCTGCGACCATGTTCCACAAATCAGATCGGTGGTGAACGTTACCGGTGAACGGGAAGCCGTAGCGACGAGCTGAGGTCGCCGAGAAAGTCGGAATCCTTTGCATCATAGCCGGCCATCAGAATGACACCCGGTGATATACTGTTGAACCTGTCATAACCCATACCCTCGGTGGACGGCCCAACTATGGGTTACCGGTTATCGGGGGTTATGGCTTTCGGGAGGTTATTACAAAAAAAAAATGGGACCGTGACGCGTGAATAGTTATTGTCTATTTCAGGAAAGTTGACGGTCCAAAAAATAAAAAATAAACTAAAAGTAACTAAAAGTGCTTCAACCTGAACACTGAACTGATTGTGGTCGGACCAGTATCAACATCAGCACAAAAATCAGTATTATAAAAGAGCAACTGACTGAGGCCACAAAACACAACCCGGAAATTGTTAGGCTCTGAAACCTTAGTGGAGTCCAACAATTTCTCAATATTGTGTGAGGCTCTTTTTACACACTTACAATACATCTCGGTCAGTCACAAATCAATGGTACTAAATATTGTAATGCTATAAATTCAAGCCTGATAATACTCCATGTAATATTCAGTGAATCAGAGCATTTTTAGTGAAATTTCTTTTTTTGTTTCTCCTTGGACCGTCAACTTTCCTGAAATAAATGTATGGGTTTCGGTGAGCAAGTATACAATTAGACTTATGGGTTTTTTTGTGTAAATCCCTGTCCACTGAGTGGAAAAGCTATGGCATAGTGGGTTATCTCAGGCGCATGATAGGTTCAACTGTATAGCACTCATAGGTGCCGTGAAGTGATCTCGAGAGTTGACAGCCTGAGAGTTTTAGACTAAGCACTTTGTCCAAAACACCGGGTGTACTGTAAGCCTTTTTTTTCTTTTTCTTCCTTTCCCAAACGGCAGTGTATGTGCATGTGGGAGACCGTCATGGAACCAAATTCGGAAATTTCCGACATTGCCTACACAGCACCGCCAGCGCAAAGGCCCTTTGAATTTCACAGTTAGGCCGGCAAATGGGATGGAATGGTGGGTCTCCTCATAAACACCCCTTGATTCTTCTCGGAATCATTATCCTTTGAACCGTCCGCTGACGTTCAATGACTTCGTTTTCAAGTTGGGCGACCTCCGTCTTTGCGCAGACAATTCCTGCCACATCTATCAGGCCCGCTGGGACAGCCTGTAGCGTCCTAGAGCTCAAAATCATTTATTCTTTGCCGTATTTACTAAAGCTGTTGCGCAGCCGCCGGCAGATTTTATGAAAAATCAATTCTGCCCTGCAACATCCGCCATTCGCGTAGTAACGCAATATGATTATCCGAGTAGAGCAACGATTCCCGCCTTCGCGCATCCATGCCACTCGGACAACTTTGAAACGTTTCCGGGCCAAATATTCGCATCATACACGCATGCGTCGCAATTTACTTCTGTTCTTACCAGGTTACGTAATTACCACTCACCTACACTCTGACAATGGCCGCTTTAAAAAATGCGTTTGTTGCTCTCCTCCTCTTGGCTTCTGTCATTGCGACCCCAGTTCCCGACACACGTACTTACGCGAAGCGTAGTACAGCTTTGACTGGACCACATTCTTTCCAGGAGGTACTCAACACCGTGATCTTTTTTTGGAACATGTCTAATTTATTGTCACATAGGTCGGCCAGTACGATTGCACTTTTATAACACTGACAAGGATATAGACTCTTCCGCCTTCAAAACAACCTTTGGGGTCAACAATTCGCTAGCGGTACGCGTATGACGTCTTTATACTAACATCTCAATTAAATCTGTCTCATGTGCAGGTTCACAGAGCTCTCAACTGACAAAAATTCATGGGAATAGCATTGCCTGGAAAACCACATATACCTGGGAGGGTGCTCCGCCAGGCCAAGTCGTAAGCTGTTCGTATCCGAGTCTGCACATGTTCACACGATGTAATCCTGACACGTACGCATGTCTGCTCCAGACGCCAACGCGGAACTAGAAGTCGGTCTCAACAAGGCTCTGGCGTCGATTACGTCGATTCCGACTCAGTGGCGCTGGCAATATGACACTGCCTCCTCGGACCTTGTAGCGAATGTGGCCTACGACTTCTGGCTCTCTGACGTTGCTGGATCGTATGGGGGGACCAGCACATCAACTTTCGAAATGTCAGTAGTGATATAATTTTTGGTATGTTTTCCCTGTTGACATTGCACAATTTAGTATGGTCTGGCTTAGTTCCAGAGGCGGGTGAGAACCATCCATTCTATGATGTCGGTAGCAAGGCGATCTCACGCATTCATGCATAGTGCTGGTCCTGCGGGGGGGAAAGTAGACACAAAAACGTATTCATCTAGACACCGGTCTAATGTGATTTCTTACTTACTGGTTATTAGGATCGACAACATCACTTGGGATGTATTCGAAGGCCCGGGCGCAAATTGGCGCATTTTATCATTCTTCCCGTCGAACGACATCCCAAGTTTTAACTCTGACCTAAAGCCTTTCTTCGGTAGGTCAGCATAACTTTGATCTTCCTCACATCCTGACGGTGCCGTTTTAGACTATCTCGTCCAGAAACAAGGCGTTCCCTGTTCCCAATTGCTGGTTCAGGCGCAAGGTGGGACTGAATTATTCCGCGGTTCCGCAACTCTGAACACGATAGAATACAACATTGCAATAAATTAGTATGTTTGGGTCATGTTATCTTTTACGACTCAAACTTCGTGTCGTACCCTAATGGGGTTTCTGTTTGACAGGAATCCGTTCTTTCCACATAATATACATAAGCGTTTGTACCGTATACTCACTCATATTACACATCCAAGTATATATGGACTTGCATGTAGGATGTAATTTATTCTGGGCCATGACGACGCCTGCGCTCAACGAGAAGAAAGGACACTGAAAAGGTAACCATTGTCAACCGACACTCACTACTCCAAAAGGAACGAACGAACGAATCAGAGTGTCCAGCGTTTCTATTGCGGAGGCTTCTATGTGAATATAAGGCTGTCGTGACATTTTGAGGATGAACAAGTAACGTCTATGTCGGTAGTAAGCTGCGACAGGCGTTTCTTCGGGGCGATCCTCCTGTACAAGCTGAGTATAGCATAGTCACGGTTAGCGTATGTGCCAGTGATGAGCAACAGCTTACTGGGTTGACTCACTTCGAGCTGCCCTTTTCTCGTTCTCCACATGTAATTTATTCCGTTTTTTCCTTTAAACCGCGCCCTGCGACTACTTTTGTAGATCAGCCATATCTGGAGCGCTCACCCACGCTCACATATTGCGAGTCCGACTCCCCAAATCCTTCGTGCACAGAAAGTCCTCCGCCGGACGTACTTCACCACCATGCACGCGTACAGCCATCGGCCTGTCGCCCTCATTCTGCAGTTCACCCACAACGTCCAACATCTGTGTATGCGGATCCAATCTTTTGATCTTGGTGAGATGTGGCTCCCATTTCGACGTGATGACTTCGTAGTAGATCACGTCGGAATCATTCGAAATGACAACATTGTGGAGGCTCGTCGTGGTCAGGAAGAGGCGCTGGAACATCGTGAGGACAGTGAGTCAGAAATCATCGTAGGGTTTCTTATACATTATAGTTGACTTGGCATCTCGCTTGGCAGTCAGGAATGTGGGGAAGCAAGCGAAACCATCGAGAACGCACGGCATCAACCGTTCAGGCTGGCCTCCGTCAAATAAGAAAGTCACATCGCGCGTCTGTTTTTGATTCCATCGTCTCACGACGTCCCGGGCCGGCATGCCGCGTGTGCCAACGGTGACACCAGCGCCCACTCAGAGCGTATGAGGAATCCGGTTTTGACGGTCATGATACATCTATGACTGGATTGGCATCTAAAGTAGGTATCTGCACAGCTTTCGCACACTGGCAGATACACGTAAAGTCTATATAACAGCACTCGCACCGTCGGCACACTCGCCGAACAAGAGACTGATGCTTTCTCCATTGTGCGTTCTCCGAATACTCTCAGCGATGATAGGACTGACATCGATTGTCCTCAGTTTTGCACATCCTTCTTGGTGTTGTTTTTGGGGTACGGTATTGGTAACCTACGTCAATGTTTAACAGAATCTAGGGACAAAGAACCATATCGTACGGACCACAAGTTCTTTTATAGGTAACAGATCTATCAGAGCCATGTTCGTTTCCGAAAGTAGACCTGATGATGTTACGGTAAAAGGATGTATCGGTAAGATAAGAAACGTACCATGAGATACCAGAGCGTGGACGGATTTTGCGCCCTTTTCTTTCAGCGTCCAAGCGGCCAGAGTGAGTGTTTTCCCAGAATCGATCATGTCATCCACCAGGATAGCGACCTGTCATACCACGTGAGTAAACAATCCTGTTAGTGGAAAAGGACGCAGCACCTTGTCTTTGACGTCCCCAACAAGAAGCTCCATTCTTTCTGGGGCATTCTCCGACTTGCCGTCACGTTTCCTGTGAATGAGAGCGAACTCAAGACCAAGTTTATCCGCAATAGCTGTCACTCTGGAACCATTCGTTTCAAGCATAATCAGGCATGAAACAGATGCAACACACCGCTTCGCACCGCCAGCATCTGGGCTGACAATGATACCGTCCTGCCATCCGCTGATTTGTCTTTTGATGTAGGAAATCATCAATGGTTCAGACCACAAGTTATCGACGGGGATGTCGAAGAACCCCTGAATCTGACTTGCATGCAAGTCCATAGTTATGACGTGGTCGCATCCGGCGACAACAATCATGTTTGCGACCAGTTTGGCAGTGATGGGAGCCCGAGATTTATCCTTCTTGTCCATCCTAGCGTACGGGTAACACGGAATAACGGCAGTAATTCGTCTGGCTGAAGCCGTCTTGCATGCAGAAATAAGGATGAGTAACTCCATGAAGTTGTCGTTGACATCACTGCAACCGGATTGTAGTATGAAAACATCCTCGTCTCGAACGGATTCTGATATTTTGACGTTGATCTCGCCATTGGAGAATTTCTTCACCGTACAAGGAACCAAGGACACGTTGAGCCTACGTCATGTGAATAACAGTCCGTAGACCGCTTGGCTGCCTCAGGGAAAGCTGCGGCTCACCGCTCGGCCACGGCTTGGGCGAGCTCAGGATGACTATTTCCTGGTTACAACCGTCAGAATCTGAAGGTAATCGAAAAGAGGGATCCGAACAGACCCGCGAGAATCCTGATTGAGTTTCCTTGATGCATATCTGATGATATGATATCGCAGGTTGTGGAGAAATTGCAACGTCTCTAGTGAGCCCTGAGGCCTGAGGCTGAGAGGGATCCGATAATCAAATCGAAACAGCTACCGTTTTTGGCATTTATTTACACAGACTCGCTCCCAGGGCGTAACTTGGGCTTGACCGTATCAACCCAGAAATTGTGGTACACACGAACTGAAATGTTAAGCAAGGAACCGAATACTAGTCGCTGGACCCTTTAATTCTCATGATCTGTGCCGAATAGTTCGCATCGTTCTCTTTTCTACTGATATCCCTCTGACGGCGACCGAGGTATCTTAGCAGACATGTCCTGTGAACACGAGTGGGATGCCGACTCGAAAAAACTTCATAGTTCAAGGGACGCTATCAACGTCAACATGGATGCAGTCACGGTGGGTTCGGATTAAGGATCTTGGGGAGTGGATTAAAAGATCTGGGAATTGTTGTACTCGATTACACTGAATACTGTTGTATTTGACGGCGTAGCCAACCCAGCACCCATCGTTATTTCGATGAGGTTTGTTTCCATTCCAATGATCACCTGTACCGAGGTTGGAGAGGCTAGTGATATCAGTTCTTAAGTAGTTCAACTTGGCATTTCGAACACAAAATCATCCCGGATCGCGACACTGCTTGACTCGACCGAAAGGATAGTCTGCGTGTATCGTGGATGAAGTGCGTCGTTGTCACCGGATTTAATTTCCTGTGATTCCAGTTTCAATCCAATCGATAAACCCCTGAAATACTCGCGTTGATAGAAACGGTGTCGATCCCCCTTCGTGACCAATGCTTTGAACGTATTGAGAACATTCAAATGTCTCGTGCACTGCCGGAATGCTAGGGGCTTTCGTAGGACCAATGGCCGGTATGTCTCCGTCAGTCAGAGCACTTGAACATCAGACTTGCATCGGGTAATGATGAGAACTATTTTCGTTCTGTGCAAGCGTGCTCACGAGTGGCCCGAAGAGATTGTCCCCACCTTCCCTTGTATGTATAACTTAGCTCATTTGAATGAACACGGACAATTTTAAAAGGTGGTATTGATGACATTTGCAAGAACTGGCATAACCGGGATGGTTCAAAGTCTGGTGTCCAGACACCATGACCTAATGAGAGTGGGGCTATGATACATATGTCAGCACAAGCCACTATAAATCACTGTCACATACATACCTCAGTACAACTGAGGGATGCCAGTGGGAGACAAAGCCAAAAGAGGGTATAAGAGTAGCAAACAAAAGGCCCGTGAGGGTACGACGCCAGTACGACGCGGAAGCCCGAGTCGTAAAAAGAAAAATGTTGCAAACGCTAATTTATGGCGATGCTGTAGTCTGTTGTCTCCAGAGTTGCGGCACCGCGGAATGCTTCAGTCCCACCTTGCACCTGAACCAGCAACTGGGAGCTGGGGACGCCTTGTTTCTGGACAAGGTAGTCTAAAACGGTATTGTCAGAATGTGAGAAAGATCAAGGTTATACTGGCCTACCAAAGAAAGGCTTCAGGTCAGAGTTGAAATTTTGGATGTCGTTCGGCGGGACGAATGAGAAGATGCGCCAATTTTGGATTGTGCCTGCGAATACGCCCCAAGTGATGTTGTCGATCCTAATAACCAGTAAGTAAGAAATCACAGTTGACCGGTGTCGAGATAAATACGTTTTTGTGTCTACTTTTTTCCCAGCAGGACCAGCGCTATGTATGAATGTGTGAGATCGCCTTGCTACCGACATCTCGAAATGGATGGCTCTCACCCGCCTCTGGAACTAAGCCAGAACATACTATATTGTGCGCTGTCAGCTGGGAAAACATTAAATAAAATAAAATTACTACTGACATCTCGAAAGTTGAGGCGCTGGTCGCGCCGAACGATCCGGGACTGTTAGAGAGCCATAGATCGTAAGACACGTCCGATATAAGATCCGAGGAGGCAGTGTCATATTGCCAGCGCCACTGAGTCGGAATCGACGTAATCGAACCGAGAGCCTTGTTGAGACCGGCTTCCAGTTTCATATTGGAGTCTGGGAAAGGCGTGCAGACGTGTCAGGCTTACGTCTTGTGAACACAGACGAACTCGGATACGAACAGCTTACGACTTGGCCTGTTGGAGCACCCTCCCACGTATATGTGGTTTTCCAGGCAATGCTATTCCCATTAATTTTTGTCAGTTGGGAGCTTTGTGAACCTGCGTATGAGACCGATTCATTTGAGACGTTCGTATAAAGACGTCATACGCGTACCGCTAGCGTGTTGATGACCCCAAAGGTTGTTTTGAAGCTCGAAGGATCTATATACTTGTCAGCATCATGAGGGTGTGTAGGAGGCTGCAATCGTACTGGCCAGCCTATGTGACAACAATTAGAAGTGTTCGACTAGATTATCGTGTTACGTACCTGTTCGACATCATTTGCTCCGGTCAAGACTGTACTGCGCTTCGCGTAAGTATTTGTGTCGGGAACTGGGGTCGCGATGACAGAAGTCAAGACAAGGAGAGCAATAAACGAGTGTTTTATGATGGCCATTGCCATAAGAAATTATAAAGGAGTGTAGGTGGGTGGTAGAAAAGAGACGGATGTAAATCATCTTAAGAGCACAGACAGCTCCTTGACGGTGTTCCGAATCCAAGGCACTTTGTCGGCGCAGTAGATCCTAGATAAATTGCGAAGCTTGCAAGTATATTGCGATGTATAACGAACGTTACCTGTAAGATGTGGACATATCCCGATTGCATTCCCGACGGCAATCCGAACTTGTGAATCGATATTAATGACCAGGAACTGTGTCATAGCAACTTCAAGTTAAATAAGATGAGTAGGCGTCCACGGACACCCCCTTATGTAATCACAGTCGATCGTAGTTTCTTTTTTAGAACCACCTCGCTGGCGACAAGTTGAAGTATATTACTGTAGAGTTCAGAATAATCACATCATGCAAGTAAATGTGAGATAATACACACATGCGCCATGCAGGACCATTCCCGGGTGCGTCAGCGTCGTGGATGGAATCAAACACAAACGTAGACCCTCGATGCTTTTCAGATTTGACGGCCAGCCTGAATGCGTGATGCAACTTGAATGCGTTCCGAGTCTTGCCAGTTTCGGTTGTTCCCAAACCGTCCTGACGATGGCAAGTCAACTGCAGCGTATAGAACCCTACGACGGTTCTGACTCACCGTCCTCACGTCTCTTTACGACCACGACGATCTATGATCTCAAATGATTCCCGGGCCGAAGCGGTTTACTGTGGGAATGGGAGCCGCATCTCACCAAGGTCGAAGAATTGGATCCGGATACACGGGTGTTGAACGTCGTGGATGAACTGCAAATGAGGACAGGCACGTCCAGCGGAGGGCTGTCTATTTGGGGAGTCGGAGTCGCAACATCTGCCGCTGAGCTCCAGATGTATGGCTGATTCTACAAGGTGGTCTCAACACGCGGTTTGAAAGGGAAAAAACGGAATAAATAGCTGTGGAGAACGAGAAAAGGGCAGCTCGAAGTGAGTTAACCAAGTAAGCTGCTGCTCATCACTGGCACATACGCTGACCGTGACTATGCTATACTCACCTTGAGGATCGCCCCGAAGAAACGCCTGTCGAAGTTTACTACCGACATAGACGTTACTTGTTCATTTTTAAAATGTCACGACGACCCTATATTGACATAGACGCCTCCGTGATAATAACGCTGGACACTCTTATTCGTTCGTTCGTTCGTGGAGTTGTAAGTGTCGCTTGACAGTGATTACTTTTTCAGTGTCCTCTCTTCTCGTCGAGAGCAGGGGTCGTCATGGCTCAAAATAACTTTTAGCCGCGTACTAGGGCCAGGGTGTGTAATGAGAGAGGTCACAGTACAGCCACTTGTGTACAACTTAGCTCATTTCAATGAGTGATATCGGCCAATATTAATGACATTTTCAAGAAGTGGCATAACCGGGATGATTCAAGGTCTGGTGTCCAGACACCATGACCTAATGAGAGTGGGGCTATCATATGCGTCAGCACAAGCCACTGCGAATCACAGTCACATACATACCTCAGTACAACTGAGGGATAGGAGGCCAAGTCAAAAGAGGGTATAAGAGTAGCAAACAAAAGGCCCGTGAGGGTACGACGCCAGTACGACGCGGAAGCCCGAGTCGTAGAAAGAAAACATGACCCAGTATGTCGCAAATGCTAATTTACGGCGATGCTGTATTCTATTGTCTCCAGAGTTGCGGCACCGCCGAATGATTCAGTCCCACCTTGCACCTGAACCAGCAATTGGGAGCTGGGAACGCCTTGTTTCTGGACAAGGTAGTCTAAAACGGTATTGTCAGAATGTGAGGAAGATCAAGGTTATACTGGCCTACCAAAGAAAGGTTTCAGGTCAGAGTTGAAATTTTGGATGTCGTGCGGCGGGACGAATGAGAAGATGCGCCAAGTTTGGACTGTGCCTGCGAATACATCCCAAGTGATGTTGTCGATCCTAATAACCAGTAAGTAAAAATCACAGTTGACCGGTGTCTAGATAAATACGATGTTGTGTCTACTTTCCCCCCCGCAGGACCAGCGCTATGCATTAATGTGTGAGACCGCCTTGCTACCGACATCTCGAAATGGATGGCTCTCACCCGCCTCTGGAACTAAGCCAGAACATACTATATTGTGCGCTGTCAGTTGGGAAAATATTAAAGAAATCAAATTACTACTGACATCTCGAAAGTTGAGGCGCTGGTCGCGCCGTACGATCCGGCACTGTTAGAGAGCCATAGATCGTATGACACGTCCGATACAAGATCCGAGGAGGCGTTTGTATATTTCCAGTGCCACTTAGTCGGGATCGACGTAATCGACTCGAGAGCCTTGTTGAGACCGGTTACCAGTTTCACGTTGGCATCTGGAGGAGGCGTACAGACGTGTCAGGATTACATCTTGGAAATATAGACGGACTCGGGTACGAACAGCTTACGACTTGGCCTGCTGGAGCACCCTGCCACGTATATGAGGTTTTCCAGCTAATGCTGTTCCCATTGCTTTTTGTCACTTGAGAGCTTTGTGAACCTGCACGAGATATATCTAATTGAGATCTTAGATTGAAGCTGTCAGGGCGTACCGCTAGTAGCGTATTGTTGACCCCAAAGGTTGTTTTGAAGCTCGAATAGTCTATGTACTTATCAGCATTATGAGGGTGTGTAGAAGGCTGCAATCGTACTGGCCAGCCTACCTGACAACAAATTAGAAGATTTCAAGATTTTTCATCTTGTTGCGTACCTGCACTAAAGAATGGGGTCCAGTCAAAGTTACACTTTTCTTTGGGTGACGATGTCTGTTGTGAACTGGGGTCGCGATGACAGATGCCAATAGGAGGAGAGCAATAAACGAGTGTTTTAGGAAGGCCATTGCCGTAAAGGAGTGTAGGTGAGTGGTAACCTGGTAAGAAATGTAGAATAGAGACGATTGTAAATCTTCTTAAAGTGCGGATGACCCCGACGGCGTTCCGAATCCAAATGCATGAGTACCAAGTCGGCGCACGAGATAAATATTATTCGAATTACTGGCAATATTAATGTCATGGCAACTTGAATGCTACATTTTTTTTCAATTGCAACTCAAAGCGGCGCAAAGTTTCCACGTTCCGAACTTCCACGTCCAATCAATCCTTTCAATGGTCCTTCAAGGAGCGAGTATTTATCAGGAGGTGGTGAGGTCAGACGATGCATTTATACGGGCAAAATCAAAGAGCTTTCTGGAGGTCGGTGTCACGGTTGCGCGGTTTTTCTTTTTTTTATAATTTTTTGAACGAGTTTTCGAACAGCTCGGCATTCTGATCCTTTTTTTTCCATCACCCGTTGAAATTCGTCAACGTCAACACAAAATGTCACATGTAAAACCATTCTTTCTGAGATTCACTACTGGACGATCAGGCGGCACGCACTCAACACCAAAGAACTTGACCGTGACATCCCTTATCCCACAGGCACACAGAACTGAACGGCGTGATCCTGCATTGCACGTTCCCCTCGCAGTGCCGCTTCAAGCATCCGCATCACCGTGAGTCCCGCCCATGAGTGTTGTAGGGCTTCGCCGTGCCTTGCCCCGTCATGTCGGGTGAATCCTCCCCCGCAGTGTGCACTTGGGGTGCTGACGACGGGGAGCGGTAGCCGATGGCGTATCGGGCGTTTTGAGGCGTAGTGGGAGGAGGATGCACTTGGGAATATAGTGTGTGATCATAGGTGGGTGGGGCGATTGGCGGTGGGTTTCAGCAGTCATTACTTACTAGTATGGGTAGTTAGGTCAAGACGACCCAGGCCGTACTATCATTCCCTGAAAAATGAAAGGGGTCTGGAAAATCAACGGGACACGAAAAAGATCCGTGTAGCGTTATATTGTGAGCCAAACATTGCACGAAAAACAAGACAGTCAAACAAGATTCAAATTTGATGCTAAACTTATAGAACAGTGCGGTGGTGGTTGGACTGAAGACGAGGTGTGTGGCAGTGATAGTCAGAGAAAATGCGGCCATCCTTCGTCCCCTGCAAGACTACATCACCTCCCAGAACTGAAGTCACGGTAAACATAGTACGGTGTGTGCCCTTAAATTAAAAAAAGTGATTTCAACTACTCAAGATTTCAATACTGTGGGAACCTCGTGGTACTACGTCGCGGCACCGCCGACGGTTCGCGCTCAGTTGTCCCGGCTTTTGTATGCACAACGGTACGATTGATTTCCTTGGTTAAAATTTTGTAAGACTGCCTAACATGATATGTAGAGCGCGAAAAGCCATGGTAGCTAACGCATTCAGGCAACATAAAAAGAGTTCCAACAATTAGGGAAATGACAGGCCATCCACCCGGGTCCTGAAGGATTCCGGTCATTTTCTTGGCATTTTTGGAACGGCATTCAATCCTCGGCCTCCCGTACAAGTGCCGCCCGCAAATGCCGGTTTGGCATGGCGAATTGGCACGGTTACGGTTCTGACAACAACTAGTAGAAGTGTCGGATCGTGCAATCGATATGACGATTCACATGCTGGCTTATAATATGAACTTCGGATAGGCAAGTGCTTGCACAGATTGTGATTGTAATTTTAACCAACAAATAGTTCCGTCCCAAGCTTACCAGTATCGCGACGCATCTGGATAGGAAGAGAAGATGGGCTGGATCGCCCCGGAACTCACGGCAGCGAGATATAATGGCCTTGACGACATTGGGTATACTTGCCTCGAATATATAGTACGAGTTCTCGGAGTCCTTAGTAGGGCTCCTTACGAACAGTATACTAGTATACTCATGTGAACACGACTACGCAAGACTTCGTCAAGCACGGTATAATCACATTGCGCAAGTAAACGATTAATTATACAGGAGAATAAATAATGATGCTAATGCTAGTTAATCGAGGCAGAGTAGGATGATGTCTTCAGAGTTGCGCTGCCTAGGAGACAAATTGTATTTGTAAATTCCGAGAAGCAGGTAAGAGTGGGAGGAAACCCTACCAACAAATGGTTCCGTCCCAGCTTGCATCTGGACCAGGAACTCTGAAGATGAAACGCCCTGTGTCGACGTGAGATAAGCTGAAGGGACATCGTCAGAATGTGAGAAGACCAAAATGACCCCAGCTTACTGAAGAAAGACTTGAGATCGGAGTTGAAATCTGTAATTTCGGTCGCTGGGAGGAACGAGAATATTGTCCAAGTCTTCACTGTGCCTTTATAGAGCGTCCAAGAGCGGCCGTTGATACTGATAAGCAAGCACAGTGAGTCACAGATAATAGGGAACGCTCTAGACGAATACCGTGCTTTGCCTATCCGAGACCCAGAGGGAGTAGCGCTATTCATAAAAAATCGTGAGTTCACTCCACCTTTTATCGATAAATGGTTCGATCCTTACCCTCCTCTGGCGCTGAGCCAGACCATGCTAAATTGTGTATCGCGTCAGCTGTGAGAGCATGCGAAATTTAATTTCACCACTGACACCTCGTAAGTCGAATCCGACGATGCACCCTTCGACGCAGCCTTGTTTGACAGCCACATATCGTAGGCAACATCAGCTACCAGGCCTGGCATCGCATTTTGGTACGACCATTGCCAGGACGTAGGTATCGACGAGATCGACGCGAGAGAATTGCCGAGACCATTTACCACGTCAAGATTGGCGACTGGGAGTAGATACGCAGACGTGTCAGTTGTTACATCTCCTCAGCAATCCACGCAGTGGAATTGGGTACAAACAGCTTTTGACAACTCCTGGACTCCCAGCCCAGCGATAGGTTGTGAACCAAGTGACCGCGCTGCCCCTGATAGCTGTCACTCGTGAACTTTGTGAGCCTGTAAATGATATTTAACCAAGATTGACTTGGAGTGAAGGATGTCTAGAAGTGTACCGGCAGTGGCGGCAGCTTGACCCCATAGGTTGTTTTCAAGCACGAAAAGTCTAAATAACCATGTAAGTAATTCGGGTATGGTTGAAGTATAAGCACCCATACCCAGCCTATGATCACAGATTAGAAAGATTCGAAACAGTAAACAAACGCGTCGCTTACCACTGACTCGCTTGCCAGCTGTCCAGTCAAAAGGGCCCCGCGTGTCGCCAGGTTCTGCATTTCTCCCGCGTCTCGAACGGGAATAGCAAAAACGGAAGCAGAGATAAGGAGAGCGACAGTCGAGATTTTGACAGCGGTTAACATTGTAAATTGAGAGGTGATCCGGGTGATAAGCATTAACCGCAAAACAGCCATCTTCTTAAACTGTCCTCACCGTCCCCTGAGGCGTCCAAATCCATGCCAGTTGTGTACCACCCGATCGTCTGGCTAGGGGTGTCCCCAACAAATCAGCCCAATATGCTACCGCGTTCCTGATTAGCGTGTCCCCTGAACAGCAGTCCCTGAGCATCAATCCCTGAGCATCAGTTACAATTGTTGAAATAAACCTCCTCACTCTCATACACTGACCCGTTTCTCCAACCTTCTTCGATAATGTTCGTGGGTACTCAATCGAATGGCAGCTGAGATGACGGTTCACCACACAACATGACTTGATTCCCGCCTGAAAGACCGCAAATTCGATACCTAGACACCGTCGCCACTGATAATCAGTACAGTTGCTCTTTCCTATATGTCGCCTGTAAGTTTGATTGCCCAAAAATAGGTATTGCGATCGATACCGTTATATGTATCCACAGTACGCCGAGGGGCTGGAATATCATGATATGCATCCGCCACCAGTACGCCAAAAATAGGGGCAGCACGCCACCCCTAGCAACTTCAAAGGCAAAAAATCTTCACAAAGCTTTATCCAGGGGATGTCGGGAAGCTCCTGAAACTTGTGCACAGATTTTCAGCAACTCCTCGAGGTGCTGTGGAAAATCCCGAATGTCTATGACTCCAGTGATCAAGGTGCTTATGGTCTCCTTTGCCGAGTGAACGGTAGAAGTAGAAACAATGGAAGTCGATCGTCCTCCAGGTAGAGTTCTTCAGAAAAACGTGTTTACTTCTCGATTCAGACAGACCGGGGTTCGAAGGATCTAGTAATAAATCTCGAAGCGGGCCAAGAAGGTTATCGACAAACGGTGCAGCACTGATTCACGGTGCGACGATCATAGCGTCCGCAGCATTTAGCAAGAGGAAGTAAGATATGAGCGTGAGCAATAAACGAACTGATACGAGAAGAAAAACGTAACGCACCTCAGCAGCATGCTAAGGGAGTCCTCGATCATGAAGTTATACCACATCACGATAGGCACCGTCGAAAAGTGCCTGGGTCAAGAACAGAATCTTCGCGCGAAGGTAAGGCATGTCCGAGTCGGGAATCACTTGCTTCTTCACAACTTTTTTTTCTGTCATCCCGCAATAAAATAACGCGATATGGCCCGCCTTCGTCACAGTTCTCCTTGTACGATTGTGATCAAGTTGGGTCAGTGAGGATGTTCTCATCTGACGTGACGAACGCCTTCAATTTTCGTTGTTGGCGTAGGCACATCATCTATAGTCCAGGAAAAAACACATCAACCTCTACTATCGACCCTCTCAGCGGTGGTCGAGACTGTCGTACATCTGCGAAGCCAGGGCCATAAAGTTGTCCTCGTGAGTTCTGGGGCAATCGGCGTTGGATTGAAGAGGATGAACATTCCGAGTAGACCCAAAAGCCTTTCGGGGAAACAGGTGAGTGAACGGCGCAGAAAAGGTGTGTATTCTTATTGCTGATTCTCACAGGCCTTGGCTGCCATAGGCCAGGGAAGGTTGATCGCACTTTGGGACAATCTATTCGGACAACTGGAACAGGTCAGCACGGCATGTCCACTTGCAAAAGAAACCGAAGATCATTTTTTATCATTAACCGATTCAAGCCTATTGCTCAAGTGCTCCTGACTCGTGGAGACATATCGGATGTGTGTCTAGGAGTCGTGGTCCTACGAAAGCCGCTGACATTCCACGGTAGCGCACGCGATATTTGAACGCAGTCAATACGTTCAAGGAATTGCTCTCGATGGGCGTTGTTCCCATCGTAAACGAAAATGACACTGTTTCTGTCAGCGTGAGTGTACCGGCGTTCGATGGGTTATCGATTGGATTGAAACTTCAGTGACAGGAAATTAAATTTGGTGACAACGACACGCTGTCCGCGATCACTTCATCCATGATACACGCAGATTATCTCTTCTTACTGACAGATGTAGATGGTCTATACACTTCAAACCCCCGTAAGGATCCATCTGCCAGACCAATTCAAGTAGTGTCGTCGATTTCTGCGATCCGGGATGAAGGTGCTTTTCATAGTTGTATATCCGAAAAGCTCACTGACTTGGAGCTCATATAGTCAGTACAACGACGCTTGGCTCCAGTCTCGGTACGGGCGGAATGGAAACAAAGCTCATCGCTGCTGAAATAGCAACGGGTGCTGGGGTGACAACCGTCGTCACCACAAGCAAGCACCCAGAAAACATATTCAGCATAATCGAGTACAACCAGTCGCAGAGATCTTTATCCCCTTCCCGAGAACCTTCATCTAGGACCGCCAGCCCTAGTCCAGATTCATCGAACCCCAGTTCCGGTTCTCCTCCTGTTCTGATCAGACCACCTCACACGCTGTTCACTCCAACGTCGACTCCAATGCGAGACCTCAAATCGTGGACAAGCCACACGCTCTTCCCCTCAGGAAGTGTCATCATAGACTCTGGCGCACACCAAGTCTTGTCTCGGCGAGAATCCGGTGGCCGATTACTTCCGGTTGGTGTCCTGGGAGTCATCGGTGCCTTCGCCTCAGGTCAAGCTGTCCGTATTGTCATACGTCGCCCCGAAGGACCTTCGTCAGAAGATGCCGATGTGGCTAGAAAAGCGTACGCTAATGGTCTTGAAAGCACCCGACCCAGTACACCAAATTTATTTGCAAGCGCATCCATGTCGACGTCTATCGCGTCCCTTGAACCGTTATCAAGTTCGGACGAGTCGATATCTCGTCCAGAAGACCCGTCTGCTTCCAAAACACTTCGGACGCCGCCAGAAGAGGATATTGTTTTGGTGGAAAAGGAGAACGAGATTGAGATGGACGTGGTGGAAGTTGGCCGTGGGCTTGCGAACTACAATTCGGCACAGATCATTAGAGTCAAGGGTTTGAATAGGTCAAGTCCATTATCTTGGCTTTCTGGTCCCTTGCTTACTGTAACATTTCACAGTTCATATGTGCCGCAATTGTTGGGTTATGCGGATTCAGAATACGTAGTCGAGAACATTACGATACGGTTATCCCCGTAATTCTATACCCTGAGTTGTACACCAAATATACAAAAATGGGCAGTGTTCAATTTGCTCATGTCAAGGCTCGGATACCTGTTGTATTATACGCTTCTGACGATATATTCAGAGACACGTTTCAATCTCTCGGCGCCCTCGCAGCTTCTTTTTCGTGGGTAAGGATCTGCTCAACGTGTGCTCCAAGTCTACGACGTTCCTCCAGGGTAAAGTTCGGTGCTACCTCAGAATAGCCCAGCTCTGCCATGTCGCGTGTAAAACAGGTTCAAATGTGAAAAATGGATAGAACGGACTTAAGCTAGCATATTGCAAAGGGATGTCTTCGCTCTTGAGAGGCAATGTAGAGAGATCGAGTGGAAAGGACGGCCCAATCCAAGCGGAACGAAACTCGTGGTCTCTGTTGCGAAGTCAACAAGAGAAACTAGGACAAAAACTGCAGCAGAAAACGTACTCTCTCTGCGAGAAGGGGTATCAAGAACTTGAGAAGGAGTATCAAGAAGTGGAGAGAAAACTTACCTCTTTGCGAGTCAATGGATGGATCAAGATGCTTTTCAAAGCTGCAGTCAATACTGTTGTGCAGATACTTGATGGTTGGGGTGTACAGTACCTCAGCTGCCCGCGGTTCTGGCAAAGATATGAAAACACAGGAGCGAAGGATTCCGATGGCACCCAGATTTCATACGATCCTATGCATACATTATGGGTCCAAAGGTAGCACAAACTTGAAGGCCAGTACGAACTCACCCACAGGGTGGGGCCCAATGGGATCTGTGTTCACGCGAAACAAGGGTACGGCAACAAATGCTCCTTGGTATCTCAGTCGCAGGACCGCATCTCGAAGCTGCAGAGCAGCATGATGCTCAACAGCATTTTTCTGGTGGAAATAAATATCTGACAATTTATTGTCGGCTGGATAGTTTTTTAGGTTATCTGACGCCTACGGAAATGCCATTCCCTGACGTTTATTCACTTCAAACGATGGTAAAGTGGAGGAATTGGAGCTGCGCACTTGATCTCAGAATCGACAACAGTCTTCAAATCAGTGGGTGGGCTGGTCATGGTGGTATAAAAAAGGGTGTGTCCGGGTCAATTCTCCTAATTTTCCACCTTTGCTATGACTGGTTTCATTTTTCTGTCGACGCTGGCCGTTTTGACTCGTTTTTCACTAGCTGCGCCGGTTATTTTCTTAGATAACGTCTCTGACACCCCAGGGAGCACTCTACTCTTGTTAATGCCGCCCCATACAACGCTTTCACTGTCTGTTTTGAACTCTTCGCCCTTGTCAGCCGCGCAATCCACCAAAACTGCTATCGAAGTCTCCACCGTCGTTATAACTGTTACCGAAACCCCAACGACTACCGCCGTGTCAGCTGCACCGTCCACGATTACAGATACCACCACCATGTTCCCGACTGCAGCATCAACCCCCACGACCACTTGGGCAGCACCCGCACAAATGACTGACCTCAGCGCCTTCAACATATCCACATTCGCTGGCGGCCAACAGAATATGGAAATCGTCAACGGTATTCCCGCGAATGCTAGCGCAACCGTCATGGCCGTTACCGCCGAAAGTACAGGCTCGTCTCCTCCCTGGGATAATTCGACCTCAGTTCTTCAGCTTCTCTACCCTGCGGGTTCAATCAATCCAGGAAACACACCTCAAGGGGGAGCTCAGTTCTATGCTACACCTCTGCAAATAGGCGGGGCCAAAAATGTCTCTCTTGAGTACAGTATCTTCTTCCCAGTAGACTTTGATTGGGTTTTAGCAGGGAAATTACCTGGTTTGTATGGCGGTCACAAAGGTTGTTCTGGTGGCGACGACGCCTGGACGTGTTTCAGCACCCGGCTCATGTGGAGGATAGACGGTGCTGGAGAGCTTTACCTCGTAAGTTATCATATTTCTTCTTTCACTCCATCTTAACATTGTCACTCTACAGTACGCACCCAAGGACAAACAAACGGCTGCTCTATGCAACGACCCTCAATCCGTCTGCGACACCATGTACGGGCTATCCATCGGACGAGGATCGTTCAATTTTACACCCGGCTCGTGGACGCACGTACGACAGACTGTCTCGCTGAATACGCCAGGCGAACAGGATGGAGAGTTCACACTGCAAGTCGACGGCAAACAGGTGATACATCGAAGTGACGTCTTCTATCGCGATGTCCCTCCACCGCCGGATACTGGCGACGAGGAACAGGCTGACAGCCCCGCTGCAAGGATCCCCTACGCCGAACCCTGCCCTGCCAGTGCTCCCGGCGGCCTCTTGGGGTCATTACTAGGAAGCATCCTTCGGAGACACCATCACAGACGGCTAGATATTAGTGGTGAATGCTTCCGCTTTTGTTCCTTGCTGCAGACTCTGAACAAACTCTAGCTATCAATGCTGCTCCTACGGCTGCAAATGCTTCCCAAACAGACGCTCCAAATGACTTCACACACACCCGTACCAAGCTTTCGGTTTCATCAACTCCCACGTTCAAGATTCTTCCGGACAAGGGCCTCTCGATCACGGAAGTGGAGGATAATCCAAGCAGTGGTCCTGTTGGGTTTGCCGGTCTGTTTTTCAGGTATGGATAGTCTTCAGCTGATGTGTACGTGGAAAAGTTGCTAATTACTATGTTCCTTGGGATATAGTACGTTCTTTGGTGGACATGAGCCCCAGTATGCGACGCCTGTGGACCAATATGTCTGGTTCAAGGACTTTGCGATGGCTTACGATTCTTGACCATTTCCTCGCTTTGCACCTCGTGTATGTGAACGATCGATGAAATTTTTTGTCCTGATTTAGCCGTCGAAATCATCGCACACCAAAACATATGTAAGGCAAGGTTATAGGATCTCTTTGACACCTAAAACGCGCGTTTTGTGCTGTTAGAAAGCAACCAATCGCCAGTGGTGCAAATTTATCGTATCCCTAGTGGACTCACGATGATATCCACGAAGAAGGCATTACTAGAGGTCCAATGAGATAAGCAATCAGAAATCCCAGCAGTATCATCCACCCAGAAGAAAAACCTCCAAGGGAACCCAAAGCAATAGCCTCTCTCAGCGAGGCGTCAATTCCTTTCGCCATGGCCTCCATGCCGAACAGCTCTCGTGCACGCGCACTCGCCCTCTCGCCCAACGCATTCTTCTCCGCCGTCTCAAGCCCCACGATATCGAGCAGGGCGTTGGCCCAGAGTTCCGGGTCCGGCGGACATAGCCAACCTGTCCTGTCCTTAGGCGGGCTGTGCACAATGCTTTCGGTGGGCCCACCACTGTCGCAAGCTAAGATCGGCAGGCCACATAGCATGCCCTCAACGGGGCCGATGCCGAAGTGTTCATTTATCGGGGTGTATAAAAGGGCGATGGTGGAGGATGCTGTGAGGAGGGCAGAACGCTGGCTGGTTGTAAAGTTTAGGAGGAATACAACGTCCGGGTCCTCGCAAGTAGAATTGAACGGGGGGATGTTGGTCTTGGACGTGGATGGCGTAAGGACGTCGTATGTTAGAGAACAAGATTTGGCACAATCGATTAAGGAGACTAGGGTCATCATATTGTCCTCAAGACGAGGGTCATACCCACCTGCTCGACGTGAGATGCAATATTCGATGCGTAGATGTATTACCTTCCTCACCTGCTAATACCAGTCGCAAATTTTTGAGGTCATGTCGACCTGCGATTCTGTTCCTGAGAAGCTCAAACGAAGATATTGCCAGCGCAACATTTTTCTTCTTCTCAAAACGATTGAGAGACAGCAGGGTAGGTCGGGCACTACCCGCCACGTAAGAAAATATTTTCCAGAGAATCCAAAGGCTTACTTACGATGAGATCTGAATGATGTCAGAATCTGAGACGTCCACAGGAGCCTCGTACGCGGAGAAGTTTATCCCTGGGTATACAACTTTCGGAGTAATATGGATGGAAGAGAAGTGCGAATTGAAAACGCGAGCCGTAAATTTCGAGTTGGCCAGAATAATATCAGCTTGTCCTGTTTAGAGGTTCAATGTCTGACAATCTCGTTAGGAAAGGAACAGCACTACGCACGGGTGGTCACTTCCTCCAATAAATCCATGGGATACCGATATACAGACTTCAGCAGCCCGGTTTTCTTCTTCAGGGCACCGCCCTCCACAAACTGACCGTTCGCCAAAAGTTTGTCCGGAAAATGGCAATAGAAGACCACTCGAGTCTTCCCGAACGTTCGCAGAAGCGGGATGCAAGTCGAGAGCTGATCCACGAAGTAGACATCATACAGAGGCGCCGACGAGCGTAGTAAATGGCTTGTGAGATGCAGCTGGCGCGCATGGGCGAGCAGAATGTGGAACCGCCCATTTACGGAGCGCGGAAACGGTGGTTTAATGTGATGCACTTGCAAACGGCCTAGAAGGTGGTAATTTAGCCTCTTCCTTATTGGCGGCAATCTCGAGGTGAGTCTTACCGTCGATTGTTTCTTCGAAGCAGTGGTCGGGATTGTGGTAAGAGGTGTATATATCGACGGAATGGCCCAGTGCACGTAGACCCAGAGCTGCATCGACGACCAGCCGTTCAGCCCCACCTAAAATTCATTCAAGTTCAAGTCTTCGGTTTAAAGGGGGGTTTTAAGTACCAATTCCCAAGTCTGGGTGGATGAAAGCAACGCGTAGTGGCCGAGCCATTTGAAGCGTGGTCGTTGGCTCCTTACAGTGAGATCTATATTGCGGCCATGTCTGAATCTCATGCGGCATTGCAAAGCCATATTCCACACGATTAACACCCCCAATTTGCCTCCTGAGCTCTGGCTACCGCATTACGACATGGCTCGAACTAAATCTTTCCCAAATGTCCTCAAAACTGGCCACCACCAAGGCGAATCGGTCACCGGCTGCCATCTCGTCAGAGTCTGCAGACAACGGCACTCTCTGACCATCCCGTATCTATATAATCATCAGGCGAGAACGCACTCTGTCCGTGTTGGTCAGGACATTGGTGAAATCGATGCGAAAGGCAACGGGTACGGACGAGCGTCCTTTAATGTGGTGTACGAGTAGTCTTGCGAGGCGGCAGTTTTCTCAGCATCGTGTGTCATCTCCTCCCCAGGTCCTACCGCCCATAACACATCTTCGCCTGCGGTGTCAGGAAATACAGGCTACATCATGGCCAGTTTTTCGCTGGAATAGCTTGTGAGGTATGTAATTTGTGGTATACCTTCCGTGGGCTGATTTGCTTCCTGGTTTCATTGCTAGATAGTTATATGTTTGCGAATGATGAATCTAGAAATGCCAATACGGAGCCTACAAATTTATGTTGAGGTATAAGAGTACATTCGGTATACAAGGCTGACGAGTACCGCGGGTACCGTTAGATCTACAACAAGTGGTGAGTTGGTGCTGTTTATATGGCGTTAATACAAATCCGCAGAATCCGGTCTGAGCACAAAGAAAGCATTAAACGAGGATGGGTTGAAGTACCTTGTGGGAATGAGGAACCAAAACACAGAAATATAGAAACAGTAGAGAGGAACTCAAACTTCATCATCATCATCATCATCATCTGCCGGTTCCACCGTTGGCACTCGTGATTGCCTGGATCTTTGTTGGCGTTCGCGTGCAACGGCCCTGTCTCGCTCCCCCTGCTCCTGGATCTCCCTCTCGTTAAGTGGGTACCGATGGATGCACTTCAACTCGAAAGTGCACGGCAAGACGTCTCCGCATATGTTGGTAACCAAAGAGTCATTCCTCAGAATCCCACCAAACATCGTATCCTGGCAAAGCCAGTCAAGTCGTCTGACTCCTTCTCCAAGTGCCCCTCCCGGCACGCCATGAGCCGGAGCGCGATTATGGCGATATGCGTCTGTAATCTTTTTCTTCTGGGCACGCGGCAAAGCATTGAATTCTTCGCCTTTTATTAATTTGTGCAGATACTCGTCGATCCCATCAATGATTTCTCCGCATGTGATCCCGACGGTTTTATTGCGTGCCTCGAGACTGATCATCCACGGGAATGATGCTGAGACGACGCGGAAGTGCGTCACGCGCGGAAATGTCGCGGGCTCCTTGCGTCCTTTGAACCATGATACGTGGGCGGGGTCGGTCGAACGTTGGCAGTAGGCTGCAACGAATAGCATGTTCCATCTGAGGTACACGCTGTCATCGACCTCCCGTGGAGGCGCTAGTAGCGGGTTGATTTTTACGTCAGCACCGACTACCCGCACGAGGAACGGTTCGAGGACCGGGCCATCTGCACAAAGGTATTTAAACTTTACGGGGAATGGCCAGAAATGGACAACGTACAATTATCACCGACTGCGAAACGGTTGATCGGGACATCGCCGTCTCTGGCAGCGTAGTGCAGGGTATCATTTCCAGGGGGTGCCGGGGTGTGTGGGTGCGAGATAGCACCTGCCCCAGGCGTGACAAAAGCACCCGGCGGGAATCCTCCTCCGATGGGCATGCCCCATCCGTGGGGAACACCAGGCATGCCTTGATACATTTGAGCCATTGGAGCCATTGGAGGCGCGTAAGCACCAGCAGAAAGAGGCGCGTGGAACGGCACGTAAGGAGTGCGACCCTGTTGTGTCCAATTTCCTTGCGGAGGAGCGGACTGAGGGCCGTTCCATGGCGTTCCAGGATACATGGCAGCAGGCGGCAGGGCCCAAGTTGGTGGGGCCGCCGATGCGAATTGCGGATAGCCGGTGTAGTCGCCTGAGAGTCCTGTGTTTGGGTTGGGAGCTGCCGGCGGTAGGGTGGTTGGTGGAGGGAAATAGGATCCGGGCATGAGGGATGGTGTGCCGTTTGCGCTCATGGCTGGGATGAAGGGATTACCACTGTAGGGTGAAGCGGGATAGATCGGGTAATGGGCCTGGGTTTGCGGATGGGCTGCCCAAGGCGGGGCGGGGCCGCCTGGAGAGGGCAAGACCGGTGCATGGTTTGATGCGGCTCCTTCTGGAGAAGGAAGAGGAGGGATGAAGGGCGTGACATTCGGGGATTGGAACCGGTGTGACATTATCGGTAATTCTCAATGGGCCAATAAAAGGTTTTCGGTCTAAAAAACACAATCAGATGGCATGAATGAAGTAAAGAAAGCTGGGGTCGGGCCTACATATGAGCCAGTCGTCTCTTATTGTAAGTTCGTGAAATGGTTAACAACTAATATGGTTTTACAACTTGAAGCCCAAAACAGAGGGAGGTGGTGGAATGTGCCAGGCTGTGCGTGGGTCGATAGCGAGATTTGAGAACACAGCCACGATTAGACTTGACCACTCATGACTCCTAGACTTGTAGGGGTGTTGAGCGTAACCCGCGAGTACTGTACCCAGCCTGAGTGCCGCTCTGTTCAGAAGGGCTGTAAGTCGATCCAAAGCCACGTGCTCACCACTGGCAGCACTCGATGTCCAACCACAACTACACAACAGCCAACAAGGACCACTTCGATGAAACCGCTCACAAATACGACCAGTGTCCAGAGGCATACGAGTTGGCAAGCAGACTCGGCCAAGCCATGCTCAAAGCCTACCCTTTCGACGAGGATACAACCATTGCAATGGATTACGCGTGTGGTACAGGTATTTCTTTAACGACAATCTCCAACGACGATATTACGAACACAGAAAAGGTTTAATCTCCAGGGAACTTGCTGCGCACACCAAATCCATCGTAGGTGTAGATATCAGCCAAGCCATGGTAGATCAGTTCAACAATCGCGTCTCCAATCAAGGGATACCGTCTGACGAGATGAGAGCTATTTCCTCAGAGCTCAAAGGGGAGGATGGAGAACTCGATGGGCTGAAGTTCGATGTCATCGTGGTGCGTTGACTGCTCTCATGTATCGCCGGCTGGCTGATGCTTTTGTAGTGCGCCTCGGCGTACCATCACTTCGCCTCAATCGAAGACGTGACCCGCATCCTGGCCTTCTTCTTGAAACCAGGTGGCTCCTTGCTAGTTGCAGACGTCATAAAACCGGAGAACACCGTAACAGACATATTCCGTAATGATGTGCATCACATCGTCGCTCATAAGGCTGGATTTGATGAGAAGGAAATTCAAAGGACCTTTGAAGGCGCAGAATTGGGGTCATTCACTTTCCGGAGGGTAACTTCTGCCAAATCGCATGGCAACGACGTGCATTTGTTCCTAGCTCGAGGAGTAAAACAGGTAGGTCATCATAAACATTCTGGACCGGTAATGAATTAGGCTGTATTCGCGGTTCCACACGAAATGTGAGAAGCTTACCTTCTGGCAATCCGTACGGTGTTCCGCTCAGTACTCTAATCACAGCACTCCGCAAACGTAACTCATGGAATACGTAGGTCGAGAGCTAGGGTCTGCAGCCCTAGGTAAGAGAAATAGTGAAGTCACGGTCGTGTCATGTCACACCCACTGTGGGTATCACTTCCGTGTTCTGCACATCGCAGACGACCGGGTCTGGCATTCAGCGAACATCCCAGCAGACTTCCCGACCCGCGACGACATCTTCAATTCGTGTGCCGAAGCTGGTTACAACCGGAACGGCGTCTGCATCCGGGTCGCAGGCAAGCCTCGATTCTGGGTCAAATACGGCGAGGACTCCGACATCCGAGGTGAAGGCCGTACGCAGGCTCACGTGGCAGGGATCGTGAACGCCAACCTGTGCGTCCCCGAGGTTCACCTTGGCTTCTCGCGCAGGAAGCGTGGGTATATCGTCATGGACTTTGTTCAAGGTACAACAATCGCCGAACGCAAGTTGCCCAGGGGAAACTACTACAAGAACGACATCAAAGCCGTTTCAGCAGCTCATTGACATTAAAATGCCCGCGGGCACCGCCCCCGGCCCCGTCGGCGGCGGTTACATCGGCCACGATTTCTTCGTCGATTGGTTGTCAGCGCTCAAGTACCCCACGGTCGGGCAACTCGAGGCACAGATAAACGAGGTATGCTTTCCGCTCGCTTTTGGTACCTCGCATTGACACTCCCGTGCTCTGGTGGCAAACAAGATGCTTTGCCCTCTAGAGAATAGTCTTCGTGTTAATTTCCAAATCGAGACCGTAGACGGCCTGGTCCTTTGTCCATCCGACCCCCGCCAGAATGTGTATCAAATTCATGTATAATAATTCAGGAGGCGAGATGAATAAAATGATATCACTCTCTGCGCTCGAGCGGGAGGTGATGACGAAGATGGATTGGGTGCGCTCGGGTTCATGGTTGAGTGGATGGTGGTGGGGTAGACAGTGGGTGCAGGGGTCCAAACGAACCTTCCGCGCCAAAGCGTGGGGGCAGGTGGGGGCATTGGGGGCGAAAACGAAAGGCCCACGTTCTCGTTAGATTCGTAACGTTATAACCGTCCTTCGTTTCGAACGAATGGACCGGCAGAGTTTCAGTACCAGAATACATGACAATCGAAATATATTGTTTTCAGTTCAGCGCTAAACAGCCTCCGAACTTCTTCCGCGCGACAACATCCATCCTCTCCTTGACATCGCGAAAGGCCCTCCACCATGCTTTCCCAATCCGCGCCTCCTTGCTGCCCCCGTCCCCGCCATCTGGCGCACGCTCCCAGACTTTCCAATACTTCCTTAACAGTATCAACCACCACTTGACTACCCCCACCGCCTTCTCAATTCCCACATCAGTCGACCGTTGCCCATCGACACACTGAACCAAGAACTTTGCAAAATAATCCACGTCCTTCTGATTCGGTGGGTACGCCCTGAATCCCTCCACCCACGACTCGATCACATTCTGCACATCTTCCGTCTCTGTGAAATACAACTTCTCCCCCTTCTCCTTTCCCTGCTGCTTCAGGAATGGGGACTGCAGATAATTCGCCTGGGGCGGAGGCCGTCTGCGATAGGCTGCGGACGGCGAGCGTGCGACACGATTGAACGGTTTGATCACCTTTCGCTCCCTCGGCACATTCGAAAACCCACCCAACTTTATTTGCCGGGCCATTATCAGTTGTTCGCGTTGCAAAGCCACAGGAAGGATCGCGAACACTTCCGGGTCAACGTCGAGTTTTCGGAGCTCGTCGTCAGAAATGCGCACACCAGAGGGCACTTGGCGTTTGGCGAACAGCGGGTTCTTTTGGAGTGATTTTATGCCGGGTCTGTTTCTCGGCGCAAGCTGTTGCGCGATCCGCTTCAGGTTCGTACTCTTGACGATTACCTTTGACGGGGGTTTTTCAGGGGGTGGTAAAACGGGCACTGGGGCTGGAGGAGTGGGTCTTCGCTTATATTCAGCCTCGAGTTCTTGCCGGAGGTCCTCCGGAAGAGCATCGAAAACCTCTTTGTCGACCTGGGAAAATGATGGTAATTCGAGGGCGGTAGAGTGTCGTGAAGGCCCAGCAACCGGTTGCTCGTCTATGCCTATGATGTTGTCACCCTCCTGAGATGGCGGATACACGATGACCCGGAAATCGTCATGAGAACTATCTGCTCGCTGAACCTTCGTCGGGCTCTCCAAGCGCTTGAAAGGCAGTTTACCTTGCCCGGGTTCAGGGTTAGCAGCAGCTGAAGACGACTCGAGTTTCTGTATTTGTATCCCGATACCACGCAGTTCCTTCGCGTCGAAATTGAACGATTTGAGCAACCGCCACGCGTGTTCACCGATTATTTTGTCGTCACTGGTAGCCCGTCCACCTGGGCCGGCCAAAGGAATCTGTTTGTTGAACAAGTCGCAACAACCATGTCCTAGAAACTAAACCGAATTGATAAGTAAACGAACTTGCAAGTACATGAAGATTTGGCACCTTGGGCGGTTCTACAGGGGCGGTAGGATCCCGCTTCATGATCTTCAAAGTGATGGACTTGCCAAACATGTCGACACCATTCAGGCGCCGCGAAACTTCCTCCGCCATCTGATACACGAATTTCTCCGCTTGATTGTTGTTCTCGAATCGTATGCCATACTATTTGCCCCTCGTGTAAGTAAGCAACAAAACAACAACACACAGGGCGCCAACTTGCATTGATCTCGCACGAAACTGACTTTCGCGGTTTGTCAGACTGGAGTTTGCGATCGTCGATCCCCCGGAGGGCTTTGTACAACGTCTCCCCCGTGCCTTTGCCAAGGGCATCACACAATGAGCCCTTGCTCTTCTTGACTAGTTCCCCCAAAGTCGTAGCACCCAGTTTGTCTGCGGCTTTTTGGCGCGTGGATCGACCGAAACCATGAAGATGGTCGATATCCAAGGGGGCTAGAAAGTCAGGAACTGCTGCTGGGATGAGATGGTACGATCCTGCTGGCTTGGCGTACCGAGTGGCAAGCCGGGCAAGTAAGATGTTGTGGGAGATCCCTATACTGACTGCAACCCTGTAAGTACAATCCGAGTCGTTTCGGACAGCCTGAGACGAATACCTTCACAGCCTGTAGACTTTTTTACCTGCGCACGGATGGATTCCGCGAGCTCTTTCGCGGGATCTGTCGGTGGGGACCCGGGGGGTAGCCGATGTGCAGCTTCGGACCTGAGCCGGGCTACGCTGATTGTGACGTCGATCAGGGCTTCGTCGACGGAGACAGCTTCGAGATCGTCTGCGTGAGACATCAGGATGGTGTAGAATATCAAAGCAAACTTCTTGTATCTGGAAAACGTGAGCCGCATGTAAAATAAAATAACAACAAAGTCTGTTTCCAAATCTCACCTTTCGAATTCGTACGGAATGGTTATTACGGCTGGACAAAGCTTACGTGCTTGCTGTAGACTATCCGAAGTGAATAGGAAGCCTCTAATTCGAAAGTACGGATATTCTCAACGTACCTCATCCCATTCTTGATTCCAAACTTCCGGGCCTCATAACTAGAACTCGCAATCTCACTCGTGCTGGAATCTCCACCCTGCGCACCCTGGGAGTGACACACCACAACCGGCTTTCCACGCAAATGAGGACGACTGACTAGTCCAGCGGCAACGAAGAAACAATCAAAATCACAGTGCATGATGCATCGTTCTTCATCTTCGTCGTCTTTCGCTTTCGCTTTCCCCTTTAGTGCAGACGCCACGACTAGCTCAGCTCCCCGCATACTGACGCCTTCGTCTATCTCGTTACTAACACTCTCCGCAGGAACCTTCGTCACAACCTCCCCGTCCTCATCTAATATAGCAGGCGTAACGCTATTTTCAGCATGCTCATGCGCCTCCATGACCAGATTCTTCAGGGCCGCTTTCCACGTTGACAGATGATGTAGGCGCGAGTTCTTATAGAACCCATCGATAAAGTCCGGAGCGATAGACGTATGCGCCGATCGCCATTCTGGGTTCGCCATGGCACGCTCGGCGTGGGGATTGGCGACATGGGCAGCGTAGCCTGGGACTTGAGCCGCTTCTTTGGTAGTGGCAGGGTCTGTCGTGTACAAAGGACGAGGTTTCGTGACCTGCCTAGCTTTGGGTAGAGGCTCGAGGAGTGTTTGCTTGTTGGGTTCTGGTGTATGATTAGGTGTCAAGGTCGGCGGGGTATGATCATCTATGGCATCATGAGCGCGTTTGCGCGAGGGCTGGCCGCACGGTGGCGCCTGCTCCGCGTTAGACGACTGCATCTCGGTGTCGTTTGACTCGTTGTCTATATCAGGGTCTCTTACAATCTGACGGGAGCCCATGTCATGATTTTCGAGAGGGATTTCATCGGTCAAATGACTCGTGGAAGCGCGTGCCCGACTCCCGGAGGCAAATCCATCGTACAGAGATGTTTGAGCTGTCTTCGTTCCTTGTGATTCCTCTAGTCTTTCTGCCGGGCGGAAAATGAATTCTTTCCATGAGAGCAAGACGCCTGATTCGACGCTCTTAACGAGCCATTCTGGTCTGACCTGTGGGGAAGATTGGTTTCTAGACGATCAAAGACTGCGCATTGGCTTCGTACTGACCACTTTCATATGCTTGAAGTCGCGGATTTTTGCTGGCGTCAGGGAACAGGTTATGATGTGAGACCTGGATTGGATGATCAACTCCGGAGCACGAAACCATAATCTAGTCATGCCACAAACACTAGAGCCTTCTTGTCAAGATATGCGTGAAATACGCCGCCATGCTGGATTATGAGCTGTCGTAGATCCTGAATAGATGGTTCCGTCCAGCCATTGATCTTTGAACCAAACATGAAATCCTCCACCGCGCAGGCTGTCAGAGCGAAGGCACTTACATATATAGCCAACCCTTCGAACAGTTTAGAGCTCGGAGCTCCATCCGACAGCTGTGCATTCTGGATCTGCAACTTTGCACGTTTTCTCCGCATATAATCTCCCATCCCTCCAAACTTTGAAG
>QLPF01007620.1:0-12354 GCA_003314045.1 Hygrophorus pudorinus | reverse complement strand
TCGCACAAGATGTCCATTGCAGCCTGTACCTGCTCTTGGACATCTTCATTTGAAAAATATCCATCACGATTTTTGCCTGGCTTAAAGAGCTGCCGAGCTGACCACTTTCCATCAGGAGATTGAAGCCAACCAAAGTCCGCTGAAACAAAATCGGCAACCATCAATGAGGAGCCTTCACCTTTGGCATAAGGTTTTGCTGGTGCGTCCTCGTGATACCAACCTTTTTTATGACGATCATGTGCATAGAATATTGACTCATCGTGAAACCAGGTGATAACACAGCAACCCGAATCGCAAGGAGCTGATTCGACCAGGTTCTTGTCCCAGGTTGCCATCCTTGCCTGAATCCGACACCATTCAGGCAAGAACACTTTTTCCCGGTAGTATTTCACATCATCCCGCTCATGGCCATCCGCATACTGTCCCTTTGGTGTTGCCTTATACCGGTACCCAAGGGAATTAAGGTAATGACAAGCTGTTTTATGGCTTATCATCTTCTCGATCCCAAATTTCTCTTTGATATCCAACTGGTCAAGAAAATCCACAAGCTTTTCCGCAGAGATTTCATTTCCGATAGAGAGAAGATAAATGCTGATTTCGTTTTGCAGGTTCTCATCAGCGAGCAATGACTCATTCCACTCACCATAGGGATTTACAGGGAGGATTTTCCAATCATCAATAAATGTTCGGCACAATTCTCGAAGGCGGCGAGCACAGTGGCAGCCTCTCCCCATTCCGATGGCCGCCTGGCAAGAAGACGCACCCCAATTGTCATAGGTTTTTGATTGTGAATTTGTATACATGTGTAACATTGACTGCATGCCTTCTAGCCGTGCTCACGTCCAAAGGTCCAAGTCAGGATCCTCAGTTTGCTGTTTTGGCCGAATAAGTGGCTGGAGGTCTTTGAGGGCTGCAAGCGCTTTATGTATGGTCGGTGAAGCACGGACATGCCCGAAAAGCTTGCGAGGTGTGTCGTTTGGCACAAAAGGTGTATATTCATAACCCTTTGGAGGTCTGCAAGGCGGTAAGTCCTTTCCAGGTTCTTGTGTAGCGTCATCTACCTCGACTTCAGGATCATTTTGGTTGTTTTCATTGCCCTCTTCATCATCTGATTCCCTTGTGTCCACATCAGGCTCAGCCTCAAGATCCTTTTCAAGTCCAGACACATTTGCAAATAGGTCATCAGAATCAACTTCCACATTGTCGGCAAGTTGTTCCTCAATAATGGAGAAGTTCTGGAAGGTAGAGTTGAGATTTGAGCGTGCTGCTATGTCTTCTCAGTGGACCTTGCACCGAAATCGTGACTGTGCGCTTTCCATCGTTACTGGGGCTGGTGCATTGAAACCTGTACTAGGCCCTCAACTGAATGTAGGATATTCCTTTCAAAAGGTTATTCATCTTGAAAATATGATATTGGTGAATAAAAACATACATTCTCTTTTCCCCCTAAAGATAAGTTTGCAGCTGTTTTCCGTCGCTTTGAGGATCTCTCAGCATGAGAGCCTCCCATGAGATTGGCAATATTGACCATCTTTCTGCGGTTTGGAGGCGGCATGCTGCTGAATGGAAGATTTGCATGAATGGGGTGAAGAATTTGTACACAAGGTGTGTTTGTGGACATGCAAAATCTTGTTTTGGGAACTAGTATCCCAAATCAATGTATTTCTGTAAACCAATTTTATTTTCACATGTCTACGACCATCGACTACAATTTGTGGGCGAGACTTCTGGGAAATTGTTCTTGGATCCAGCAAAAAACGCGTTTTTCGTGTTAATTGACCGTGTACCTTCCATTCCTGGAGATGTCACAGCCATCACGTGATGTTATTTGATTATGGATGACACCTACCTTACCTGCATCACAAGCATGAGACGTTACTTACTGTTGGATATCATGAGCCACAAATTATTGATTTGGCTTGATGGTTCAGCCACGGCTGGTCCGCAGGTCCTAATCCGATGTTACAATGTGGGCGAGAGGTAGCGACAGTCGACAAGATGATTCGAATTATGCCCACCAAGGATACATGTCTGAAATGGGAAAATAAAAATGATACGTGAAATCGAAGGCAAAATGGCAATGAACAGGAAAAAAAAACATCGGAAGGCGGATCATCAAGCCCTCCCAGTCCGACTCTGATCCCTGACGTACGGCTTCACAAACAAAGGCAGCTGACTTCCCTCCTGGTATTTCCCGGCAAGATATGGCCGAGTCAAAACCCTACAAAAACGTGATAACCACGTCAGTATGTACAAGGCGCAGCGAGAACAAAGAAAAGTACACGTTAGCTCTAATAATCCTCTCCTTCGTCTCTGCGAACTCGAAGTTCGTCACAAGAGTGTAAAGAAAGGTCTTTATCTCGATAATCGAGAATCGCATGCCTATACATGACTATCATTCCCTACGTCAGTTGCCGGATAACAGGTGAAGTAGAAGGGGACAGCGTACACGAGGGCCCGCGGAGAAGGTAAGGGTATTCGAGAATAGCCCTGGTAGGCTCAAGGCAGCTTCAGGCAGGTCATCCCACCGATCTGGACTGCAAGAGGACCCATCAATATCATCGATCCCACGATGTGAGAAAATAGCATACTTGAAGTCCCAAGCATCCTCTCCCCATATCTCCTTGTCTAGATTGAAGGCCTCAACCGGCACATGCACTAACGTCCCCTTTGACACTTTCATACTTTGACCATCCTGTAGCACACTCCCATCTCGCATTTGCACAGGATACGACGTCGGGATCACATCGTCTTGCGTAGCAATCCTCAACGACGAATGCACAGGAGGAATCAGACGCAAGATTTCTCGCGTGACATTGTTGAAGTACGGGAGACTCGAGATTGTGGCGTAGAACGATTCGATCTCGTCGGGTGCTGAGCAGAGAGACGCTGTGTCGGTTGGCACAGCAGAGAGAAGCTCCTCGCGGAGGCGGGTTTGGACGAGGGGATTTTGTGCGAGTAGTAGGAGCGTCCATGTGATGGCAAGGGAAGAAGTATCAGAACCTGCGAACGTGAGAGTGTTGATGTTATGCAAGATATCATCATCTGAGATTCGTTGTTCTGGAGGCAGGTCAACAGCTGTGTTTGATTTCACTGTGAAGGCATGAGAATGTTCTCTCGTAAAGGGGGCATTCTGATGAACTCACAGAGTAAGCTGAGAACGTCCGTCCCGTCATACGGAATCCCGCTTTTCTCTCCCTCCATGATCTTCTTTTTCTTCTCTTGAATAAGATGGCCTGCCACCCGATGGATGACCTTATGACATCGACGCACCGTCCGGGTTGCTCGGTCTGGCTGTTCGCTAACCATCAAACCCCATAGACAAAATGGAGATAAAAGTACTGACGAAAATTGCGTAGATGAAGGGA
This sequence comes from Hygrophorus pudorinus, assembly GCA_003314045.1. Taxonomy (NCBI): domain Eukaryota; kingdom Fungi; phylum Basidiomycota; class Agaricomycetes; order Agaricales; family Hygrophoraceae; genus Hygrophorus; species Hygrophorus pudorinus. Next base: position 8,986 of record QLPF01007620.1, on the reverse strand, counting down.
AAATATATCCAAAGCAGAGTCTTCATCACTTGGGCCTGGGATAGCGCAAGTTCAAACATATCTTTGTACGCGTTAAACAGCTCATTTGAGTCATTGTCGATCGCATTGAAATGGTAATCAAAGCCTGTGTAAATTGACAGTCAATCACGAACGCGACGAATGATGGTCAGACCAACCTGCCAGACCAATGACATCGAATGTCGCCCTACTAACCCAGTGGCACATGTCAAGCTTGACGCCTTCTCGTGCATCTTCCTTACTTGAGCTCTGCTGGATAATGTCGTTCAACCTGTCTTTCAACTTATTCCCTGTTCTGAACACGACGGGCACCAGTGCGCGCATATTCTGAATGGAAAATGCCGGGGTAGCAACGCGTCGTTGTCGCTTGTGTACCTGACCTTCAGCAGAGAGCAGTCCACACCCAAGCAACCTTGTGATGAGGCGGCGGGATTGCCAAGGCTTTTCGTAGATAATGCTTTGCTTGAGAACATGGGACATGGAAACTGGATCAATGGTAAGCAGACGGTCGTCCCACTGAATTACGAAAATGGAACGGTTATACCACCGGCTAGAACGACGTGAAGAAACGTACTGGGCCCAACCCTCGGATTCTCATAGTCCGACCATATTTTCGGACGAGTATTTCATGTGCCTTTCGGGACCTAAAAGGACTGCAACTCCAATGAACAAAAGTTGCAAAGGACGCACAATTGGCTTACTCCAGGACTATGGGTGTATGAGTTCCAAACAGCCCAGCAATTGGTGGACCAGACAGATAATATAAGGCTCTGAACCTTGGAGCTATGAACATGTGATAGACAGCAAATGAAGCCAGTAAGAAAATGACAGCGGACAATCCATTGAAAATCAACTGGAGTGTAGGACCCATGGTGGATTTGTCGAGCGTAGCGTATTACAAGCTGAAACGTTGATGGAGGACTGGCTTTCGAGGCGGATCTTCATGGGGCGAATTGTTATTGTTATGTCTTACCACCAGCCTGAGAAACCTGCCGAACCTAGTCACGTGTGGTAGTAAGGTATACATTTCTAATAAGTACAATAGATAATACATGCACAAGTCAACCATATCACACGCACCAACCCTACACATTTCCATACATCATAATAAACTGCTCAACCGTCGTCCTCTTGTCCGCAAGCGAACTCATCTCCCCCGCGCATTTCTCCCTTCCCGCTCTGTCCATCGGATCAGAAAGAAACGATCCATCCCCCGCCAACACAAGATTCGCCCCCAACACCGCAGGCGGAAGTGGGAAATCGTCCAAATCAATCGACGCACTGCTCGAACTGCTCATCATTCCCATCCCAGGACGAACACGCAGTTGCAATTGTGGATACACTATGCCGGGTGGACGTAGGAATGCATCTCCAGCGCTGGTATACCTCCAATGGACCGGGGAGGGAGGGGAAGCAGAATCAGAGGTGGGGTGTGTGACGACAGGTTTCGAGATAATCAGACTGGGGGGTGGCGGATGAACGGGAGGAAGTGATAGGGATTGATCAGATGTGGGCCAAGTGACTAAAATTCCTTGGCGGAGTTCGACACTCTTGGATTGGGCGTGCCGAACTTCGAAGACCTCTTCCTCGTCATCGTCGTCATCGCCGGTGGTAATTGGAGGATTTTCTTTCTCTTCGCGTTCTTCACGTGTAAACGAAGTCTCCGGTACCAGCATTGCAGTGGGCATAGCCGTTCCAACCCCGCCCCGCCCATTCCTCCTGCCTAGACTTTGTAAGCCAGCTTGAAGAGACAGCATCGCCGAGATATCATCCGCGTCATCAAAATGACGCATGCTTGGTGGAGTGTAGTAGGTGATGTAAGGACAGTTATTCTCCTTATGCGGTGTGAGAGAGCAGGAAGCTCTGTACGAAGTTGGAGAGTAATCCCCACATGAGGGGGATTCCGGACCGTTCGAGTTATGCAGGGCAGGTGAATCACAAGAAGCAGGAAAGTCGGCCGCGGGAGACACATCGCAATGATTGCGGAGGGCAAAATCGAGTGCGAGCGCAATATCGAATTCCTCGTCACGCAGACGCTCGTCGAACTCTTCCTGAATAGTCTTGAGGGACGCTGAAGGTCTGGATGTTTCGAGGAGGAGGGCTGGGGTTGATGTGAACTGGATAACGTGGTCGTGGAATTGATTTTGTAGTTTGAAGCCGGCCCGTGTACGCGCAGGCGTACCCCAAGTCTGGTCGTCATACTCGACTTTCATTACTAAAGCTTTCCCTTCCCCTCCCTTGTGTGATTTCTCACTTACACGAAGACGCCGTCTGTATATCCTCCCAACGCACGGCCACCACCGGCTCATGCTCATTTTCAAAAGCACAACAGCCGTCAGCCCGATGAATACGCAAAATAATATTGCAGAGACCATAAATACGTTATTGGGGGTATGTCGTGGCCGCGAGTTAGCGTGGAGAGGTGTGACTGATGGAGTAGGAACAGACGGTGGAAGAAGGAGTTTGGAAAGAGGAATTATTACTGGAGTGTAATGGGGGAGTTCTACAGAGGTAGGAAGGACCGGGTTTGGACTGGGTTCTGTGGGGGAATTATCGCGCGGGAAAAGGTATTGTGCGTTGGCTTGGCGGGGAAGCCTGGCGTTCTCCAAGAAACATGTAGGAGATCCTAGTGATGTAGTCCCACCTTGGATAGAGGCTGACAAGGGTGTTGACACCGTATGCGTCGGTAAGAAGACATTGAACTGGGTAGCAAGGCCATGAACTCGGCCCAACTTCACACCCCCCGATCCGAGCTTGTGCGCAGGAGGCATAGTAGTCTTGAGTTGACGAGTGAGCGAGTCGTAGGGAAGAAGGGTTGGTTGGTTAGTTGGTATTGAAATCATGGTATAACGACGAGGCTGACTGAAATCAATAGAAACGGGTAGTTGACAAGGACTACTCACCGGGAACTTAAGTTGTCAAGCATGTCAAGGCTCGAAATGTACTGGCGCAAGTTGATAACGAGCTCGAGGTAAGCTTGCTCTGCCGGTGGAGGTAGTAAATCAACCACTGGCATTTGCGCGCCCCACCCACTGGCATAATGCACCTGCCCCAGGCCAGAACTTAGTGTTACTACGTATACGCCGCTTTCCAAGTCTGCGGCGTCAAGCTATCCAGAATACAATAAACTACTTACCAGTCACGGTAAACACGGCCCGGGGATTGGTTTGTCCGATGCGCGCGTTACAGGTGACATCGTGATGCGTGACCGGTGAGATCGCCCGCCGCACTACGTATTTGTCCACGCCACAAACTGCACTCTGGGACGAACGACTCACATTCATAGAGATATGACCAAGATGCATGATGCGAACCAGCAGACCAGCGTAGACATGGCCAATGCACGCGCCGCAACAACGATTGATGTTGCACTCGTGACGTATTTCCTCCGTAGTGAGTGTCAGTTCCACGTATGTCCTCGTGAGGCTGACCTGACGAGTAGATGGACAGGGCGAAGCCCGGAAACATCAAGAGATTGCAGACATAATGTCGGAGGATCCCGTTTTTAGTAAAGCCGAAAGGTAAGATCCAATGTCATATCGAAATACATCATGTTCATTGCGATACATTCCAAGGGATTTTATGACAAGAAGTGATCGCTACAAACGGGCCCTTGCCATGACGAACCGACTTGACGAATTGAAAGATATACACGGATGGTCTAAACACGAGGTCTACGTTGCATTCACACTCTTGGACGAACCAATCCCCATGTGGCTGCATGCTATCGGTCAGGATACCACAAACTCCACTCTTTTCAAAATTAATCTCATTGCTGGCTGCGACCCTAGCCTTTGAACCTGTTTTCAAGTCGCAGGCCTCTCCGAACTTGGTCGCAAAGTATGGTCAACTGATAGCCAATCGGGGAATTATAGGTTGCTATCTGCAGACCGAACTCGGTCATGGCACAAACGTAGCTCAGTTGGAAACAACAGCTACATATCTTCCTGAGACTCAGGAATTCGAGATCCATTCCCCGACCCTCACTAGTCGAAAGTGGTGGATCGGTGGTCTAGGAAAGACGTCGACTCACGGAGTGGTACAAGCCCAGTTGATCCTCCCAGATAGGCGCAACGTCGGCCCGCATCTCTTCTTCGTACAGCTTCGGTCGCTAGGTAAGACCTTTTATTTACCCTCCGAGCATTGGCCCCTCACCTAACATCTGCAGACAATCACATGGCGCTTCCAGGAATATCGCTAGGCGACATCGGTAACATTAGCCTCCGCACTAAAATGAGGTTTGAAGGCCACTGACATCTTGAAACGACATTAGGTCCGAAAGCATTAGGTGGCTTCGAGTCCAACGACAACGGTTTCGCGAAATTCGACCGCGTTCGAATACCGAAGGAGCACATGCTTTCAAAATTCGCCCAGGTGACCGAGGACGGGCAGTATGTGCAACCCCCTCACGCGAAATTGAGCTATAGTGGGGTAATCCTACTGCTTCAAACTCTTGCGGCAAGAGGCCTCATTTTGCTTCTCGTATTGCGTTTCTAGATGGTCTATATACGTTCCATGTAAGTTCCTTCTCTACCTATGATCGAGCGCTGTAACCTACCGTCGCAGCATGGTAACCACGCTCGGCTGGATTGCGGCAAAGGGTAAAGTTCTTGAATCCAATGCTTAGTGGTCCTCCCGCTCACACGCACGGTAGCGGCCGCTGTATCTATACGATACGCGACCGTCAGGCGTCAAGGCGAAAAGGGGTCCGACCAACTCGAGCGCCAGATAATCTCTTACCCTGCAGTATACCACCGTCTTCTTCCAATACTATCCCGCGCCTACGTATTTATTCGACTCGGGAACAACCTCGTGCGTCATCTTTGCCCTCATTTCCGCAGCCGACCACTCATCACATGACAATAGACTAAGGCTTTCCATGACATGTCGACACGCCTCGCTTCGGGGGATACATCTCTGCTTGCTGAAATGCATGTTACTACGAGCGGGCTCAAAACATTGGTGTCGACCACGGTCGTACAGGATGTTGAAGTTGCAAGGAGATCTATGGGCGGACACGGGTTCAGCGCATTTGCTGGCCTAGGCAGGCTGTATGCTGATCATTTACCGAGTGTGACGTAGGTGGCATAGATTCGCAAGAAATGGGCTGTGACAATGGACTGTCGGTTTCTCTAGATACGAAGGCGACAATTTCGTCCTTGATCAACAAGTTCTTCGCGGATCACTTAAATCGCACAAGAATCTATTCTCAATGAAGAATCCTTCGGCGTCCTCACTCACGCCTTCGTCATACTATTTACGTCTACTCCTTGATCCAGCGCATAAGCCGCCACAGTTGACCGACGCGTCGTGGGAGGGCTACGACATCCCTGTTACGTTGTTGGAATGGAGGGCCGCCCTCATAGTTCAGGAATGTGCGCGAAATCAGTCAAACCTCGATGCAAGTGCAAATCAGCGAGCGTCGAAAGCGATCACGGAAGCTTTCGTCGCTGCAGAAGTGGGAGATATGATGGAAAATCTTCTGCTACTAGATGAACGAGGCGCCCATGTGGTGGGTAATTTATATAGATTGGTGGGTCCCCTTTGCGTCATTCAAAAACTCACTCATCTGAGCTTGCGGATACACGTCAGTACCTTCTTACAACCGTGGAAGCGGCTCTTGTCGATTTTCTCTCCTTTGGGTTGTTCCGGACCATCCCAGCAGTTGATTCTCAGGACATTACACGCGACCTACGAGTGGCTATCTCGAAGCTATGCGTGGAGCTTCTCCCAGATGCCGTTGGTCTCAGTGATGCGTTTGCGTTCTCCGATTGGGAACTTGATAGGTGCAGTTTTGAAATATCACTTTCTCCGCCATGACTGATTTCATGCGGTAGCGCACTCGGGGTACACGACGGCAGGGTCTACGAGGCATTGTGGGATCGGGCGCAAGTCGAACCTCTGAACCAAAGTGAAGTTCCTGCTGGGTATACAGTATGTTGGTCATGATCATTTGTCCGAGTATGGAGTCGGCAACTACGTCTTAGGAATTCATCAAGCCCATCCTCCGACGTGGTCAGAAGGCTGCCCTTGGACGTGGTAATAAGCTCTGAAGTCAAGTCCTACTTGGTGAACCGTCGGTGGCAAGATGTTCACCACCTCACCGGACTGAATATTGCTATCAATGTTACAAGTCGTAGCCTAGTGCTTGAGCAATTTCATCGTACATGCCCAGTGGCTGTACACGGCCGCACATATCACTTCTGCTGTGACTCAGCGTCCACGTGTCAATGCTACGCCCTTCTCTATGACTCGTTTCTATTGTGCAGTGCCGTCTTCATATTTTCCAACTCAGCTAGTACTAGTACATCACAGTATGATAAACAACTCACACCTGTGCCACCATGTCTTACAATCCCTCGAACGTAAGTTTCAACTTTTTACTCCTCCTATACCCTTCAATGAACCCCATTACCAGCAGGGATACGCGCCCAGCTATGAGCCGCTCAATGTGCGTAGATTTATTCTAGATATCTTCATTAAATGTATCTGATAATCAATCAACCAAAAGCCAATGCCAGGTTACCCAGTACGTATCAACCTTCGTACCCTATCTGTGTCATACCCGTTAACGTCCCTCTAGGCACCTCCCCCAGTCCCCTCCCATACACACCCGTCTCAGGGCGCACCGCCTCCCATACCAGGCAACCATCCGCAATATCAGCCCCAATATCAGCCCCAATCTCAATATCCCCCCCTAGGCTATCCCATTGGTGGGCCCACATATGTAAGCCTTCTTCTTCATCAAACCAACAATCTCAAACAATGTCTCACAAAGTACGCCCATACCGGTCAAACACCTTATCCGCCCCCGCCCGCTACGGGCACCCCGAGCCAGCAACAGCAATGGCCGCCCTATTCGCCAAATCCAGGCGCCCCTCAACAGCCGTACCCGCCTGCTCCCGGTCAATGGTCACAACCGGCTTACCCGCCCGCTCCAGGTGCCCTGGATCAACAACAGCAATGGCCACAACCGCCGTACCCACCTCCCGCAGGCTATCCCCAACCCGGCTATCCTGTTTCTGGCCCCCTTTGGTATCTTGGATCTTCTATTCCCAATGGCCATCCTCCCGTGGTTTCCGGCTACAATCCTGCTGCAGATATCGAAAACATCAGAAAGGCCACGAAGGGATTCGGGACTAATGAAACACTTTGTCAGTTTTCCCCGCATATTCTCCACCCGTTCTCCTTTTTGAGTCATACCTTACTCCTGCCGGCGGGACAGTGATATCAACCCTGACGCCCCTCCGCCCACTCCAGATGGACGCGCTGGCTAGTATGTTTGTGGCAAAGACGGGAAAGACATTGTTGGATGTGCTCACTAAGGAGACGAGCGGGTATTTTGGGTGCGTTGGTTCTATTTTGGGTTTTACATGTAGGATGTATTTACACCGCTATGATTCTAATCTTTGGGCACCTATTTCATGCTTAACCCTCCCTAATACCAGATCGGCTCTCAGAGGCCTCGTACTAGGTCCACTGGCATACGACATCGAGCTCGTTCACGGTGCTATCGCAGGACCCGGGTCAGCATCCATGCCCCTATACCATGCACTTACTAGCATTGAATCTGCTTGCTCCCTCAGCACGAACGAAACCCTCCTCACAGAGATTATCCTCGCCCGCAGCCCGGCCGACCTGCGGCTCTTGGCCTCGGGATATAGCCAAAAGTACAGGAAAGAGCTCGTCGATGCCATCCGCGGGGACCTGAGCGGGAAGACCGAACGGAGTGGATTATTTTCTTGATTTTTACTTGTGAGATCTGTATTGACTAGGTGTGTTATGGTTTACAGTGTTCACGATGGCCTTGAACGCATCCCCGCCACCGGACACGGTCCCCGTTAACCAGCAGGAAGTCATGCAAGACGTAGACGCCCTACACAGGGCCGGGCAGGGGAAGATCGGGACCGACGAGGTGCGTTTGGGTTCTATGTTTGATGCTTTGCTCTCGTGGGGGTACTGATTTCTATTTAGGTGGCTTTCTGTGAAATAATAATCAACCGCTCGCAGCCGCACCTCACCGCCGTGTACGTGTATTACTGGTTTCCGTAATAGACAGATTGATGAACCATACACCAGATGCGTGGCCTATGCCAATAAACATAAGAGTCTCACGAAGGTCATCAAGTCCGAATTGTACGTGCCAGCCTTTCCTTTGTATCGATTGCTAACATGAACTACTCACCCCACCGAAAACAGCTCAGGCCACATGCGACAAGGCCTCCTCCATATTGTCACGGGCGCGAAACCGAAGCGCCAGAGTGAAGGCCGCGGCGTGTGGCGTGATGCAAAGTTGTTGGAGAAGGCTATGGAGGGCTTCGGGACGAAGGATGAGATGCTTATCTGGCGGTACGCTTTCTTACCCTTTTCGGTTTTCCTCCGGGTGTGCGTGTTTCCTCACCTGCTTCACGCCCAGAATTTTGCGCGCACAATGGGACCCTGCACGCATGCAGGCGGTTCGGAATGCGTATAAGAAGCGATATGGGAAGAGTCTGGAGGGGCGGGTCGCGGGGGAGACGAGCGGGGCCTATAAGAAGATGATGGTGGCGCTGGTTGGGAAGACTTGACGGAGACGTTTGTGTAATTCTTTTCTGTATTCATTGTTGATTTGTATGAGCTCGAATATGTATCAGCGTACGGTGTGTGTTTGTACTACATGTAGTAGTATTCTTAGTAGTAGACTTTGTGGGTTGTACATGTAATGGAGATAATGTCTGCCAGTGCTCGGCGACATCATAATTGGAATTCTCGAGGTCCATGTCACTGTCTGCACCCCGGCCATTAATCGTCTTCCCACTGGCACACTAGCTTCAAGTTCAATATTTTAGGAGTAGGTTCCCTCGTCGAACTTCAAATTTAAAGCTGCAACTTGTAAGTTTCCCCCTCGACAAAACTTCTCTTCGTATGCTGACTCGCACAAGCCATGCAGTTGGCGAAAAAACCTTGATAGATTTTGCAAATCAGGAAG
>QLPF01007614.1:0-15938 GCA_003314045.1 Hygrophorus pudorinus | reverse complement strand
CTGCCGGGTACAGCTGAAAGTACCCGGGGGTTACCTGTGCAGTTCACTATGACCACTTGGTCTCAACAAGCCGAATACTGCCTGCAGCAAATCTGGACATCTGATCACGCAGTATTGGAGTATAATTGCTGCACAGACAATGTTCTCTCTTTGGTTTTGGTACATTATTGCTTGCCAGTGAAATTATGTACCAACAATTTTCCTTTACTAGGCCAGTTAACGAACAGGGTGAGAGGGTCGCCCCTTCTGCTCTTGCATCATATCAGATTTCGCACCGATTTCTGGGGCCTCACTGCTTTTGTGCAAGGACTGTGAGCTTATTAAATACGACATCAGCCCATTTCGGTGAAGCGGTGATATTTGAGGATCCGAATGGGCCCCACATTGGAGAGTATGTAGCTGCATGTGCTCGGGGAGAATGCCAATATGAAGGTATGGTATCAGGCTGACTAACTCAGAGTACCAATGTCTCATCGATCTCATCTGTTACCTGCTTAGTCTACCTAGAGCATTTCTATGATGGAGTAGGGGTGCCTATCAAGTACTATCCTAAACGAGGTAGGTTTATTTCTATTGAAGATCGAAGTAGGGCTGACTCAGATTATCTATCCAAGAACCCACAGAATGGTCGCCTCCACCTGTGCACCATAACCAGAGTGCATTGTCCAACTTTTCCTCAGTGAAACTACTAGAGAAACTAAACTCGGTAACCAGACCTGGGCTAACAACACGTGAATTCCAGCGTCTCCTGAGTAAATGCAGGAGTTGTGGCTTAATCATGGCAAAAAGGCGGCTTATTGTGCTTTGCACGTGACCTTGCCAAACACATCAACACAACTCAATTTGAGTCTGGCAGTAAAACTGCTATAACTCAATCAATTCTGCACGGATCTGCTTGGTAAATTTTATCCATAAATGCGAATGTATTGCTGAGATGTTGGTCGCATAAAAATTGCCCAATTGCCTGATCTCAAAATTGGCATTTTCGGCCTATTTAGAATATTTTTACATGTTCAACAGCTCTAGCAGTCGCAGAAGGCTCTCAAATGTTTTGAAAATATTCATGCACCTTCCTTAGCATGTAGTCTAGATGCCAGAATATTTTCAAGAATTTACCAACCATATGCTGGAGCTAATCAGAGCAATTGCTATGGGAATCCCAATCAGGCAATTGCAAGATAGCTTGGCATGCAATGGCTCTCAAGCTCCAGGCTACTGTTCATAATTCATGGAAATATTTCTGTACTTGGATTACATGTTAAGAAAGGTACATGAATATTTTCAAAACATTTGAGAGCCTTCTGCAACTGCTAGAGCTGTTGAACATGTAAAAATATTCTAAATAGGCCGAAAATGCCAATTTTGAGATCAGGCAATTGGGCAATTTTTATGCGACCAACATCTCAGCAATACATTCGCATTTACGGATAAAATTTACCAAGCAGATCCGTGCAGAATTGATTGAGTTATAGCAGTTTTACTGCCAGACTCAAATTGAGTTGTGTTGATGTGTTTGGCAAGGTCACGTGCAAAGCACAATAATGTGCATGAATGCACTTCAAGGATAATTCACCACAACATAATTGACTTGACTGTAGATGACTAGTAGTTCTAGAATTCCCAATGAATTGATGCTAGAGTGTCTTACAGAAAAAATTGAATGAGAGAGAGCGAAGGACTCGAGGGGGAATGAATTGTGCGCTCAGACCTCCGAGAAAAACACAGGGATTTGTAAGCACAAATGTGGTTACTCACTAGTACTCACTGCTTGACTAGGTTATAGCTTGTAAACTTGCGAGCCTCCAGCATCTTATGATGTATCTGGCAAATGCGGGCATGGTCATGTTGTGACCATTGGATCATAAACCCTAACCCTCCACTTGCCACTCAAGAACTCAGCGGGATGTAGTATCTCCTTCCCGGTACAGATAAAAACCTTCATATGGAGAATGCGATGGGTGAGGCCTCTCAATATGATACTTTTGATGCCAAGGACGACACAGATGTGGGTGTGGTTTTGTTATCTACTAAAGCATACAGCATTGGTTCTCCTTGGACTGCAACAACACCTCTCCCTCTTTTTGTCAACACAAAAATGACAATTACTTCAACTGTAAGCTTACTTAATGCTACTACAATCACAAAGTGCATAATGGATGGAAAAGATGGTTCCCTACAATTGCCGCTATCTACAACATCCACCAGTGACACTCAATTGTCTTCACAAGCCAGCCACCAAGAACTTGAAGCGGCTTCCGGAAGGCTCACAACCTCTTTACAAGCTTTGCCTTGTGAACTCCAGGTGTCTCTACCAGAGTTGCCACAGGGCCAGTTGGTAGAAGATTTACACACCAACAGATGGAGGAGAGATGATGACTTCGTCTGCTGGGAGTTATTATTGCGTTACATAGAATCAACTGCCCAATTCAATGTTCTCACCAAACGAGTTCGAAGGTGCATTCAGACCAAACAGGCAATCCCAATTATGTGATGTTCTTTTCGTCAGTTGTATCAACTTCAATGAGTTTCTCATATTTGGGCACCAGCTCCCTCTAATTGAATATCATCACAGAGTGCCACAAATACGGTAAAATAACACATATCATTCATGTGTCGATAATTATTGGATTTTGCAGATTCAAGTATGACTCATCTAGAAGGATTCTGACAGTAATGGGCCCTCCTCTGGATATGCATGAGACACTGTCTACCTGGATCAACTCAATTTTCACGTATAGCCTTCTCACTCAGAAAGTTCTTAGGCTGGAAGGTTGGGGCGAATTCTTGATTCCTCACCCACAACATGGAACGAGATGTCATGAAAGCATTCACACTGGACGGGTTTGTCATCGATGTGAATAAAAAAATAGCCCTCATATTTGAAACCGCAAACTCTCAAACTCTCAAGGCCGTTCTGAAAAAGGTGTACGATGTTTGGCTAAGGGCACCTGGCATACGCGGCATGGTTATTATCAAGATGGAGGAGGTCAGGAAATATTGGCAACCTAGGGAGGATACGACACCTGCCATGCCATTGCTTGACAGGGAAGCATAGCTTGCACAGGCATGGCCTCTGGATGAAGACATCACTCACGACAGTCATTCTTGGATGGGTCCATATTATGTGTGTATGCTGGTATGTCAGAAGTCAGGAGCAGGTAACACATCAAGTACAGAGATCGGTCTTCCTTACTCGCTCAATTATCCCACATTTAAAATGTATTTTAGATACAGATCGAGCCGTTCAGCATGAGTAGTCTGACCCTGACAACAAAGATGAACTGCTTAGTTGATATGATGACAACATCAATGCATTTGCAGTGAAGCTGGGTACTCGTGGCTAGGAGACAGTTTCAGCGGTGCGTCCATGACTAAATTGGAAGAGAAACGAGAGAGCTTTATATTTCCTTAAAATGCATTCAATACAAGCAATATATATATTTCTTGCAGATCATGTGGTAAAGCCATACATACATCGGTAGGGTTTACAAATTTCTATAACTTCCTGAAGTATTGCTACCAATTGCTAAGAAAGCTCATATTTTTAGATGTGGGCCTGAAGACCCATGTTGATAAAGCTTGTACAAGCTCTATCAGTTATGGCTGCCAATAAATACATTGGTAGCCTTGATAGAGTCTTCCAGATAAATCCAGATTGAATATATTTGTAAGAGCTATCCACATGATAACCTATGAGGCCTATCAATCAGGATGGTAAGCTCAGGCCACCATAGCCAGGTGCACAATGGTGACAGGCATCTGGTCTGTAGCTGCCAGCATGATGGACCTGCTGCCAGGTTGGAAAGCATGTCAGCTCAGGCCACCATAGCCAGGTGCACAATGGTGACAAGCATCTGGTCTGTAGCTGCCAGCATGATGGACTTGTTATTGCTAGGGAAGGACATAATATACTCAGAGTCAAAATTGTACATGGTTCTGGTTACATTATAGCTATACCCAGGCTGGTCCAAGCCAGTACCTCTGGCCCAATGCGACGCCATACAATGTGCCACCCTGTCATGACGTGACTTTTACCCCTATCTAGTTTCCTTTTTCGAACATTCTTTCGTCCTATTTCGGATATTCACATGGCCTATAAACAATTGCCACATGGACATTCCCACCAATTCTTTTATTATATCTTCTTTGATCACAAGGCACAACAACTGCATTCTGCTCCGGACTCGGCCTGCCACATGGGAACTCCACCAATCTATTTCCATCCACAACCGATTGGGTTTTGTTCTAATCCCCATTTGGACTAATGACGACAAGGCACACCATTCCCAACTCGCTTCCGGATTCTGGACCCACAAATGATTGATCACACTTCTATTGATCGATCACCAGATAAACCTGACAGCTGCCAATCATTATTTCGGTCCATAGCCTTGCCCATAGCCTTGCCCATAGCCTTTCGATTGTAAAGCTATCCTGCTATCTTGGTTCATAAACATGTGCCGACCTCATGCCTGATGATCACCCTTTTATAGTATATCTCTTTCTTCACATATCCTTTCTTTCTCGTGCTGTGCACATTATCACCTGACCATTGCCTGCAAGCACAGCGCGTCCGATTCATGTCCAAATGCAGTAGTACACAGCCACTGTACCATTAGTGTATATATTGCAATAAACGAGTAACAGACTCTCCAGTCTGTTATCTCAGGATTACCACCATGTCTATGGGGCTTCCTTCTAAGATGGCTTTCTGGCGACCTCTCTCCTCCCTCCTCCCTCTTATCCTTCTCCTCTAACCTTTCGCTTCATCTTCTGGTCTTGTATCTTTACAGGATAACTGGTACTTTATTGTATTTGGTGTCGCCCTGACACACCCAGTCAAAGACCCAAATTACAACTGTCGACTCGACAAGCTGCAACGAACGTGCTGTGAACCTGTGTCCAAGTCCTGTGATTGATATCGTCCTATTCCTGCTGATCTTGACCACGACATCTGGTTGCAGGGCCTGACAAACACTCGAGGAGTGCAATCCATCGTTCTGACAGGCTTCCTTTACAAGGCCATGTCATCCCACATGCTTCTCGCTGCTTGCCAGCAAGGACAGGACGCTCACGAGATCAACAATACCAGCGCATTCACGAGCGCTTTTCTTGACGCATTGCATGCCTGCAATATCGAAGAAGTCACATATTCCGGCTTACTTGATCGTTTACGGCCTTTGCCTCACCATCAGAAACCGCAGTGCGAAGGAAAGAACAAGGACAGACTCCTCTTCAACGCGTCTGTCATGAAGGAATCGAAGTCATTTAGACTATCTGCTCATCAAGGAAAGTATCAGGTGGGTGCTGGGAGTATTCATGGCGTTGTCATCGGCACGGAGTTTACAATCCACTGCCGCACTGGAGATGTCGTCCTTGTTGCCGACACCGTTGATGCGCTTCAGTGCACTGTGAAATTGAAGGGCCAGGGCGCCCCATTAGATATTGGAGATTGTGCGAGGGCCATGGTGACTCAATGGGGTAAGCCAATGCTGAGGGTCCACTTCTGCATGCCACCGGGCCACCCCATCTTTGGGGTGAGCGCGGACCACCCATTCTCTGTGGTTGGAACCGGAGAACGCGCCGATGTTAAAGTTCTGGAGGAAGGTGGAACCCTGTCACTCAAGAGGCTGGATGCCATAATCCCGAGATACGCCAGCCATTCAATAAAAATCCATGCCGAATCCCTTGCGGAAGTTCTTGATGCAGTCGCTCACTTTAACTTCTACCTTTACCAACAGAATGGGCCCAACCCTTCGAATCTGCCAGTCACAGTACAACTGTGTCATTTGAAAGTTGATGACCCGAAAGTGAACCCACCCATATACAACCCCACAGGGGATGATCTCCTTGCTCGTGCTCCAGTGAGGGTCTTTTCTGATGCCAACGCACGGTACAAGCTCAAAGAAGCTGTAATCTCCGACATGGACCCCCATTACGGCCTGACACTGGAGAATAACTCCGACTACGATCTGTTTCCCTACGTATTTTACTTCGACCCAATAAACTATACCATCGAGGTGCGTGTATGGCGTAGTCCTCCGAATGCCGAAATCCTGACATGTTGTCTTAGCCGTGGTATCTTCCGCCAGCTGCAACAATGGCGCCACCCCTTCTCAAAGGCCAAAAGCTTCCCATCGGTTACGGTGCAGGCGGCAGCGACCCCTTCGAGTTCTCCCTCCTGGCTGGTGCAACGCAAGCCTCCGGATTTCTCAAAGTGTTCGTGTCGACGAAATATGTCAAGATGGATGGCTTGGAGCAGCTCGATTCCATCCATGCCTCGGAATGTATCCGTCATGCTCGGAAATTACAGCTGCTGTTCAATGCCATATGGGACGCTTGCACCTTTGTCCTTACTTGTGAGCTCTCATCACCGGCGATACACAATAAACACGGATTAGTGCACATCACTCCCGGGCCGAAAAACGAAACGGTGACAAAGTTTCCATTTCTATCTTCTTGGTGGGGGTTGTTCAGCCTTCATCGTCCTCAGGTGAAGAAGATTCGGCCCTGCTAGACAGGGCCCTGAGAGAATAGGAAGGGATGGAAACAGCCTCGACATTGTATAGGGAGACCGCAAAATATCACTATGATCCGCGGTGTTGGAATGTATTACTTTGAAATTTACATTATTTATTCTAGTGGACAAGACGAATCTGGACTAAAAGAAGAACCTTCATCAGAGTGGACACACCATGAATCCGGAGTACTTGTAACAAATGACAAAAACTACAAAACAATCCAAAGACCTACAATGCATCAACCGGCAATACCAAAAACATCATGCCCCAATATGTATGAACGGTACCCAAGAGAGAAACGGTTTACTATTAGATCCTTCGCGAAGTCGTTTCACAGCATAATGCAATGCATGTGCAGCTTGGGTGTGGTCCGGCCATTCCTTCCCAAGGAGATGCCCATACACGTCGTCCGCAACGCGAGGAGCATCACTATCCTGTATCGACCACATCGTTGCGATTACTCCACGATAGCCAGCCAACAGCATCCCCACGGCCAAATGAACGGCCTCCTCTGAAAGATCTTTGGCCCCCATGGCAGTTTGACAAGCAGACAGAAATGCCAATCCTGCATGAGGAAGGGATAGTTTGATAATCTCCGATAGTTCTAAACGGCCATCTGCAAGCACTAGTCCACTCTTGGTGGGAGAAGCACGATCCTGCACACCGTGACACGCAAAATGGGCCCAGGTGTACTCTTTCATGCCACTCACGACCCTCCCTGTGCTCCTGTCAGACTCTACCAGTTGCAGAACAGTGACATTTGAATCTGCAGCGCGTTTCTGGATTCGAACCAGCTCCTCCCGGGTACCTGGAAGTGATGATTGTCCAGGTGCGGACAGCTGAGCGATGGCCAGAAGTTTAAATTCTTGTGACGTTGAGCGTCAGGGACCGTCGATAAGAGCGGTCAACGTGGGGATATACGACGATATAACAAAATCTGAGAGTTTAGACCCCAGCTCAGTCGTGCCATACAGACCTGTGGCGTGAATGGGAAGAAACGCGAGCGGGCTAGTAGGGCACCACCAAATACGGGAGAGTTCATCAATTGGTGGTGTCTGCGAGCAATGTGGGTTTTGACTTTAAGGACATATTGGGTAGGGGCGACATACAGTAAATCCAAGAATATCCAGCACCGGCTTCGCCACATCCTGCCAGAGCGTACAGAGAATTGACTTGAAATTGTTGCCAATATGCACCCTCTTGGCACCTCTGTCATCCGAAATGCAACGACTCTTGCAAGAGAGTAAGCTGTTCAGATATTCTTGTAATTTCTGAGCTTTCTCATAGCTGAAGTCAGGAAGTGGAAGGTGAAGGATGCCTTCCAGGTGAGGCATGAGAATTAGCGCGTCACATTGAAATTTGCTAACGTTGAGGAGGACAACGGGTCCGCAGTGAGCAGCCGCTGTCAGTTGCGATAGTTTCTTCAGCAGTAGAAATCCCTCGAAACCTGGGACCGTTCGGACCTGCTCCACAACTTTTTCCCACTCCATAGTAAGTCGATGGTGCCGTTGAGTGGCCTGTTCCAGTGTGAGTTGGTTGTTCGCATCAGACACAGGATCTTGTGAACTAGCTCGCTCTGAAGTGTTGGCCACCTGTTCAAGCCGATCAGCAAGTTCAGGTTTTCGCCCATGTAGGTCATCGACAGGGGTGCAAAGGTGTAATAGCTGGCCCCAAACAATGGAACGTCCCTGTTCCAGCCACTCGGCCGCAGTTTCATACATCCCTAGCTGAATGGCAGCCGCTGCCGCATCACTTGTAACATTGCCAGCCTTGACGAGTTCACGGTGACGGTCGTGCATCAGCTGCCCAAGCCATGCCACTTGAGGGAGAAAGTCAAGGGCAAAAGTGTAGGCTTCTAGGAGAGAAGAATGTCCCAAAAGCTGAGCGCAGTTAGCCCAGCGTGAGGAAGCTCGAAACCGAATGGAAGGAGCACCCAGGCAGGAACGAGCTGCACTGGAGTAGTGGGATATGGCCTGGTGAAGAGCAGATTTGTCATCAAACCGATTGAAACAGGCAACAAATGTATGGCCAAGGTTGGACAGACATTCAGGCTTGTCGGGATGGCCATCAGGAGTGAGTTGTACCGCATCCACAAACATTGATATTGACTTGTCGATGTCAGCGTGGTCACCAAGCCGCACGAAGCAATGGAAGAACGAATTGCCGAGGTGGGACAGACGTCTAGGCTTCTCGGAATGACCGTCAGGAGTGAGTTGCACCGCATCCTCTGTCATCAATATTGACTTGTCCATGTCAGCGAAGTCACCAAGCCGCTCAAAGCGGGCTAAGAACGAACTGCTGAGGTTGGATAACCAAGTAGGTTTGTCAGGATGGCCATCAGGAGGGGGTCACACCGCGTCCTCCTTCATCGATATTGACTTGTCAATGTCAGCGAGGTCACCAAGCCACTCAAAGCGGGCTAAGAACGAATTGCCGAGATTGGATAGACGAGCAGGCTTGTCTGGATGACCATCAGGAGTGAGTCGCACCGCATCCTCAAACATTGATATTGACTTTTCCATGTCAGCGAGGTCACCAAGCCTCTCAAAGCGGACTGCGAACGAACTGCCGAGGTTGGACTGACGTCCAGGCTTGTCAGGATGGCCATCAGGAGTGAGTCGTACCGCATCCTCAAATATTGATATCGACTTGTCGATGCCAGCGAGGTCACCAAGCTGCTTGAAGCGTGCTAAAAACGAAATGCTGAGGTTGTATGTAACTAGGGTTGTCGTCAAACGAGCCTGATGACAGAAGGTCAAAGACGAGTTGATGCAGAATTAACAAGGGCGTACCTACATCTTCATATACGCTATGTTTTACGAAGCTCTGGTGAGATACAGGAACCTCGGGAGCAGCACTAAGAACCACCGAAAACGCTAATGTGAATTCAAGAGAAGGCCCATCCAGGTTAAACTTGACGAGTTCCCGAGTAATTTCTGGAGAAACCAAAACTCAATGAAACAACACCTTTATGCGTTATATATTATGCTTACCGGACTTTTGCTCCCCTGATTGTGAGAGAATCTCTTCGCTGCTGAGTTGTATGATACCGAGCGGCTTGGTACCCTGACCAATGCTATTGCGAACGACTTGAATGGTAAGGAATGGAAGGCTCGCTGCACTATAGTAGAAAATCGGCCAAATAAAATATAAATTTCGCTCTTGATCTCAAAGGCAGAACTCACATTCCAATAACACCTTCCCACCTCCAAGTTTGTGAGGGCCCCTCAGCCAAAGGCATCCAACCGGTCCTATGGGCGGTATATACCTTATCCGCCGGCTCTGTCTGCGCGACGATCTTGCCATCTACAAGTTGTGCAAACAGCCGCGCATCATCCAGAAGGTCGCGATGTCAAGTGCACAAGGATTTTATGATGATATCTGCATGGATATGTCAGAGACATGGTCAGTGTAGAATGTGAGAACACACTATACTTTCAACATGGATAATCAGGCTGTTACAAGAGGCTGGAAGTTTAAAAATAGCAATGCACGTGATCTATGCACCCACTGGCGGCCTGGGATCTGAGAGCGACTCAGACATGGTTGATCCTTGGATCATATCCACCCCCCTCATGGCGGAGCCACGTTGAAAAGTGCAGGCAGGTGTCTACACAGCCCAAGACTTGTTGACGTGATCGTCAGCGCCTTGAATGTCCCTGAGAGGCACATGTTCATTGTTGCAGTTATGTTTGGCCGATACCACAAAACGACGATAAGTTCTCACTAGCTAATCAGAGGGCCAGGAATCTTGATTCCATCGGCCTCATTCTCTGTAGTCCTCGTGTTAGCCTCTTGCAATGAGGCAGTTTGTGACTCCACGACGTTCGTCCTCCAAAGGATACATAAGAACTGTACAGTCCGGATCTGAAGATGCTAGGTCTCTACTCGCTCTACTATGCTACTACCATACCAAACTGAGCAGCCATCGTTGGCGCCCTCCTCGAGCACAATGTTAAAATCGACTTTACCACTCTGAAAGACAATCTCAACACCCCACTCATCAACGCCGTCTTTCAACTCCGGCATAGGGACATTACAAGTATGCTACTAGACCGTGGTGCCTCGCTGGAAGCTAAAAACAAACAAGGCAAGACGGCAATGGATCTAGCCAAGGATGTTGGTACAGAGGATTTTTTGCGAAAGCGGGATGAGATAAACTCAAGCAGAAGAGATATCGTCAATGCGATCATAGCATTGGTGATGCTAGTCATCTCCTATGCCAACAGCGGCTTCATCAGGGAAATCATATCAGGGATTGCCAACGAGTTCAAGCTCAAGAGCATTGCGAGCCAGGAGCTTCAACAGGTATCCACGTCTCCAGCACATTGTATCTCAAATCTAATTTATGTGACTTCCAGGCAGTTCCCCAACCCCCCAGCAGTAGCGTTGCCGAACTTTCACAGAGTCTCGACACATACGTAGCGGATTCCGGCCTTCAGAAGTTCTTCAAGCCTGGCGATACCTACCTCAAGGACCTCACAAAGAAAGCCGCCGCTCTATGTGACGACCCTAACAGCGCCCTCAACTCACCTGAGGACCTCAAGCGTCTGACCACTTTCTCCCTCTACCAGCCTATCCTCTACTGCGACGACAGCGGCTCCATGGGTATAGACAGCCGCTTCTCGAACCAGTCAGAGCTCATCACGTGCATTGCCAGGGTTGCCACCAAGATCGTCCCGGACAACTTCAAGGAGGTCGAGCTCAGCTTCATCAACAGCAAGTTCACCAAGCTGTCTGAAAACAATATTACACCTCCAGCTACGGCGCTTAGCAATGTTACCCCAATTGGCACGAACCTCTGCAGCAAAATCCTGGAGCCTCACATCTACAGCATCCTCAACAATGGCCGGCCAGCATCTCGAGCGCCCGCTTTTCATGTGCGTTATCACTGACGGATGACCGTCGGGCGAACCGGTCTCCACTTTCAAGGATGCCATTGTGGAGTGCGGGGAGAAACTGGTCGCCAATGGGTACGAGCTGACGGCGGTGATGTTTTGCATCAACCAGATTGGGAACCATGGGGACGCGGCAGAGTACCTCAATGGGTTGAGAGCGGATAAGACCATCCAGGATGTGATCTATTGCAGATGGATGAGAGGTTCAAGGATCTGAGACAGAATGAATATGCAGCAACGTCTTTGAGCCTTGTCATAGACTCATATCAAGTATCCCCTGACTAAACAAACCCTCCAGCAACAGCCTCACTTCTGCTGGCATCTCCTACCTCTGAGTCACCGAATGTATTCCAGTTCGATATTCCAGTCGCCCAACTTGTTACGCTCGGATATCAGAGGGACTTTTCAGGCAGGGACCACACTTTCATCTTCAATAAGGCCACTCGTCACCATTGACATTCCTGCCTCGTCAAACTTGTCGCATCCTTGGCTCTCGTCTCGAGATTATTTTATCGTGCAACCAGAAGTGTGCTCTACTACATATTGGACTTGCGAACTCTCGGGCCCAAATGTATCCGAAAACTCCATACTCTCCTGGCGCAAAGACAAGATCTGGCTCATGGGGTACGCACTTTCATCTGCAGTGATTGGCCACTCGCAAACTATCACATTCCCTTCGTCCGCATGTTGCCTGCATAACCTTACTGTGCTCACTGTCCCTTCTTTCGATTCTACCGTCTTATGTGGCCAACTCCCCTTCCGCCCTACAAGACTTACACTTTTGAACATCACAATGTCTCTGGACGAGCAAGTAGGCATCTTCGAGTGGTTGGACGGCCAACCGGAGATAACGTACTTGGCGTTCCCCAACCTCGTTGAGGGGTTCCAAGATGATATTCCACATGTTGACAAGCCTCAGCTAAATAAAACATGTACCATTTCTTCTACCAAAATTTGTTTGACCAGTTCCACCCTGTTCAGTTCTCCGTTTCTTTTACCCCTACTGTCATCTCTCCATGCACCCCCCCACCCTCGCAGCACTCCTCACGCCAGTGCGATTGCTCACCGATATCACTGTCCGCATCCAGACCACACTTTACGCTGGGTTGCGCCCTTCCGCAATCATGGCAGAATTTCAGTGTCTTTCTGTATGTGGCCCCTGCACAAGGATGACACACTTTCCCGGCACATTGTGGCTTTTCTCGACAGCTTTCGTGTTTTTCTGTTATGCGCGGCGAGCCATATAATAGACCAAATAATACCAAGACAGTTCTCTGGAATCCTACAGCGCTACAGTGCAGCTCCAAGAATAAGATACGCCATCTTACCCGGTGGACCACTGGGTGAGATTAGCGCTACCTGACTGCAGCTTGGGAGCTATCGACGACCTCCAGCATGACATGATAGACGCTCACCTTTACATCCACCAAACCTTGGCATCCTGTGGAGAAAACAAACTTGGCTGCTCAATCTGGACATTTTAATTCTGGCAAGATTCAGGAAATGTCTACAACGCACAGATCAGCACGAGAGAGGGATATAGAGAAGGCTTTGATACGAGGCAGATTCAGAATGCCACAGACTTCGAGCTTCCAGATTAAGGCCCCGTTCGATAGGGATTATAAGCCAGATTGTCGTGAGATTATAAGTGAGATTATCTACACCTACCAAACAGAACCAAAGTCACACCTCAGAAACAAGAACCTGCCGGTACAGCCACAGATGATGTGCAGGCATATGAAAGGTTCTCCTTACTAATGGTGTCAACAACAACAGATGTGGTCAAAATATATTAATTGTTTTATCATAATGATTACACTACAAGTAGTGAAATTTGCGAAAAAAATGTTGGGAAAAATGAGGAAAAAATGATTTTATTGTTGTGTATGATGAGCACAGCCATGATCAACGATGAGCACAACGATGAGCACAACGGTGATCAACGATGAGCACAACGATGAGCACAACGGTGATCAATGACAAGCACTCTAGTAGAACACAATCGGCGATGAATGCCCATCAAATTCACATGCTGATTGTTGCCCGATCGGGATATAGCTCTTTTCGGACTATCTTATCTACAATCTGTCACATTTTGTCACGGGTAGCCACAGCAATAATCCGAGAATAATCAAAAATCTGATTATTCTTTTTTGGCAGTAAAATCTCAATAATCTTAGATGATAATCCCTGTCGAATGGGGCCTTAGTTTAGCGTTTGTTTCTCAGACTGATACACAGCGTGAGTACAATAGCTATTACGGCACATGCGGCATCTCACAAAATTACAACTCCGATATGCTCGTTGTTCGCGTTACACCATCCCTTCGATGCATTCCTTTATCAGTGAAATCCTCGGTGCAGGGGTATACTATTTTAATGTGCTGTTTGCTTGTAGGAACCTTTGCCACCCAGTGGCAGTCGAGATATCCAGGTTATGTGCCGGCGGGATCATTGTTCTCGTTCTTCCAGCGACTGGGAATGGTATGGGGCTGAAATTGGTCGCATCTCCACTGGTGGCCGTCTCAGCTCACCCGAAATCTCAGTGGTACTGGGACAGCAACTGTACAAGGGGTCCGGTGCGGTTTTGAAATACATCGTTAGTTATATCAAATTCCTGCTACGATTTACATATGTGCTGCAGTAGTATATGCGAGTAGATTGATCTAGTCTCCCACAGACCAATAAATTCGTGTAGGACGACATTCATACATAACTACCTTGATAACAAACCAACTTCAGCTTATTCTGGCGTTCATGGAAGGTGTTAAGGAGGTGTTTAGTTTGATGGGGTTTTCATTTTGGAGAGTGATGAGGCGAGATAGGCAACATACATAGGTGATATAGTGATCATCTATATGCAAAGAGGTATTTCGATGGGGCTGTGGGGCAGTTTGGCGAGACTATTAGGTGGGTGCTATGTTATTTGGAAGCCCCTCCTTCCCCCCCCCACTCCTGCCCTTGTTATCCTGTTGACAAAAAATGGGTTGGGCAGTTCCTGGACGCACGGAGGGTACATAACCTCGTTACCTATCTCCAAGTACGCCACTCTCTAGGACTTGTGAATTCAGATCATACCACTTTCTCTTACTCAACACGTACACGAAGCTTGGGGATGTGCAGAGGTTGGATAGTTTTATCAAGACCGAGTCGCGTCGCAGGTCTACCATTCTTCACCACACGGCGGAAGATGACACAAGATGACACAGCCACACTCAGGGGAAAGGAGACAGAGACAGGGAATTCCTCCTTCGATCTGGACCAGGCGGGATAGTTTGAGCATGCGAGTTATTTAGCGAGGAAGTATAAGCACAGTAAGGATTATTCAGGGTTCCAGATTGAGGATGCGGGGAATTTTAGGGTGCGTTGGGGTATTTGAGGATGTTGGGTTTCGAGCCTGTGAGTTTACTCATCTTCTTTCCGGCCCTGCCCCTACCCTGCCCCCTCTTCATTTTCTCAACGAGGAACGCGATGCTGAAGTTGGTATGATCTGAAAGCAAATTGGCACGCTATGGACATATGAGACGACTCTACTCATCTGTGCGTTCACGTCTCCACCTTGCTTTTTCATTGTATGTACAGCGTAGAACTAACATGTTGTTGCACTTCAGGACCAGCAACTCATCAACTTGTACCGTCTGGAGACCAAGTCGAAGCTGAAACAGGTTGGAGGGCTGTCGGATCCTGGACACCGATGTCACTCGATGTTCAACATGTAGTGGACGCCTCGTTCTACCCAGTATTTACTTCATGTGTGATCATGGCTACCACCAACGGTGTGTTCTGTGCACAATACCCTATCCATGCCTATGTTGACCTCTGTCTGCTCTAGTTGTCTCGCAGACCAAGACACAGAGTGTCCAACCTGTGCCCACGCACACGGAGAGCCGAGGAAATAGCGAACATTTGGTTGATCAGCATGATTTGTTCCTTCCGGAGGTGCATGAGATTGGCTGCTGTTGCTGGGAGGTTTAGTCGGGGAATACTTGATATGAATCTATGACAAGGCTCGAAGACGTTGCTGCGTATTCTGTAGTCCTGACCATTTGGATCAATTATCTTACGATAATGGGAGCTACTGTTGTAAGTAACTGCAATCATAGGCGGGAGGGTCTTCCTCATCGCTCGTTCGAATATCGATATATTATTGAGGCAGGGCTCGAACACCAAGCCAGAGTGAGCAGCCTGCAGGCCGGGCCATCACAAGTTCTCTCCTTTACATCGTCAAATGCCTCCGAAGATGATAATCTCCCAATATGCGGGTTTCATGGACGTCACTCAAAGCAATGTTCTTTACATAGAATCGCCACTGCGACTCGATCCTTCACTTCTGCAGATGCTTGGTTGAATGATTTCCGGAGCCAAGTTGGCCCGCCCATACAGGCCTCCCCAAACAGTTGTCGACACCCAGCTCCATCCGATAAAGATCCTTTTACCATTTTCACGCCAATGATCAATCCCAGTCAAAAGCCCGGATGCGGAGATATGCTCAGATAAGATGAGAACGGTAAGCACAGATG
>QLPF01007582.1:0-12104 GCA_003314045.1 Hygrophorus pudorinus | reverse complement strand
CTGGTGATGCTGATCAGTTTCCTAAGACGTGACCAAAGCCTTTCGACACCCTCTCCATCTGTGAGACCAAGACCTTTTCAGAGCTGAGGGTTATATATGAGCTGGCAGGACCACTGGTGGCCATATGCATGCATAGCACTTGTGGCAAATAGCAGGCGCTCGACGATTGACAACGGAAGAAAGTTATACTACAGCGCTTATTGAGTGTAAATGAATGGATAGTTTCATGTGTGACTTACTAGGTTCAAGCTCCTGTCAAGGACACATCCGATGTCATACAGACAGCAGGTCGTGGACTGGGATGGTACAAGGGAGAAGAAATGCTCAAGGAGAGCAACAGAATATTTTTGTTGTTCCCCCGGTGTGTCGATGTTAGCGAAAAACAAAGGAATATCATGGCGACACACCAGGCACATCAGACCTGTGTCATCGAAGAGGTCCATGGATGCCTTCTGCTTATGTCCATCAGCAGCCTCGTGCGACTTTTCACAGTCATTGACGGCTTCATCAGGCACCTTGGGACGATAGGCCTTCAGAGGAGCCTTGCGTTCGTGTTTGATGTGGCAGCCAACATGATTGACCTGCTCTTTTGGAAGGAGGTATTCAGGATCGTAGAAGTCAGGGCAGTCACCTGCAGATGTTCGATGATAGTGATGAAAATTTCCATCAGTGGCAACATGAAAGTCGGCACCTCTTAAGAAAAAGTCAGCTTAACGAATTCACAAGGAACAATACCAATTTACTCACTCCTCAAATGTTCATCCGAACATTGTACCTCCGAAGCATGCAGGGCAATGCTGCTGTAAGACCTGAGCACATTGCCCATGGGATAGTTGTGGGCTCAATGATTGCTTACTTGGGGTGGGTGCTGCTGAATGTGGGGGCATTGGATGCTTGGGTGCTTCATTGGGGAGGACTGCGGGGGGTTCGCCTGGTACTGTAGGAGGTCGGTCAGTTACTGCATGTGTGGTAACTGTTGAGGGTGTTGCATCTTGAATGATTTTGTCAGCATCTTCAATAGCTGCATCAACTTCTTGTAGGACGCAAAGGCGAAGGCTATTGTGCCATTGAATTGCATATCTGAGACTTCGGTGAAAGGCATCACGCACAGCTTCTCCCTGGATAAGAAGTGTCTGATACAGACAGACAGCTTCTGACAGAACTAGTGGCCTCAAACACGAACCTTATGATTGAGCATACGGTACCCACGTCCACTGTAGAATGTGTGCAATGCTGCAGCCATGGCATTCACAGCATCACAAGACTGTTCAAAGAGCGTGTGGTAAAAGTTGAGAAGGTCGATGGATATGGCCATGCGAGGTTGAGAGGGCGCTGTGGGGAATAGTCTGTTCTCAACAAGAATTTGAGCAATTGTTTGACATTGACATCCCGTAACATTTATGGTCTTGAAGTCTGCAGCCAGGGTCAGATATGGGGATTAAACAAATAGGTGAACCTACGGTTGAAGTGAAGACATAACACCTTGGTGTCCTTCGGGAGACATGTTGATTCTTTGCACCTGGTGTACAAGTCCACGGCTAGGATGATGACATGGCCAGTTGAATTAGAAATGTAAGCTGTGAGCGAGTTTACTAGGGAGGGAAGGAGGTCTTTCCACGCAGTATATAGCCTGGCGGACTCTGTATCTGGTAGTATTCGTCGGGGAGTCTTCGGTTAACTCGGAGACGGTTCAGATGGAGCAGGTTCAGGCTTGATGTCTTCCCATCCATCTTCCCATCCATCACCATCAACATCCATGGGGCAAGGCTCGTCGGGTGGGAGCTGTTGTGGCTGCTGTGATGGGGACCTGGCTCAAGGGTGTTGAAGGAGTTGTAGTTTTGCTAATAGACATTGCCTTTTGCTGTCCTGGCCAGGGGGGCTGATGAGAACGGTAGTCTTCTTCTTGTCCTGGGCTTTTGTGGGGCTCGTGAAATGTTTTCCAAGCCCGTGCGATATGGGCTGCTGCCCGCATGTTGGAATAGATTTACACATGTTCAGGCAATGCGCTGGGACTTAGCGACTTAGCGACTTGGTGACTTGGTGATTTATCAAGTAAACTTGTAGTTACTAGTACTGATATAGACCAATAGAGTGCTGCGGACCAATGGCTTGCCAGTGCTCCTCCAATCCTCCAGTTCTCCTCTCGGGATGATCCACCGAGGCCTACTGAGCCGCGGAGATTTTTCTAAGATTCTCCCAACCTATTTTAAGAATTATATACTGGGATACTTGGTCTCTTGGAGGGATTCACCTCAACATAGAAACCAGGTCTATGGGACGTCAGGAAGCTCCCAGAAGTGCTGCCTTAGGTGTGCGAGACTGAGGAATGTTGTTGTTGTGAACATTCATAGCTTTTCGAAATGGAGAGGGGTGCGAAGCTACAGCAGGACTGTGTACAGCAGCCATTGTGGTATGGAGAAGAGATAGGAGCACACCTGAGAATGAGAGGACTGATGTGAACAGAGCTGATAGTGAGAGGAATGACTCAGTCCTGGGATCCCTCGGAGGGAGGAACAGTTAGTTACACGTCAGTGGTTTGCGGGGTCCTTGCTCAAGGCACTGGCAATTCGGATTGCATGGCTTGCTTAACATATTATTTGTAGCTGATCACTCTCGGATGCCATACACACGGTTTGCGGCACAACCACGGGTAAACTCGAGGTCACCTGCCGCAGGTCAGGTGACAGGTGTGGTGTGACTAAATGTCATCCACGGTGTGACTCAATGTCGGTAACATCTGGTGGTGTACTCGAGTCACTCCAAGTTCAAGTTACATTCAGCGACCGCGTTTCCGTGTCCCAGTAAGAGACTCACCGGCGTCACGTTCACCCTCATGGCTTGTCTCCTACAATATTCCTTGGACGTGTCAAAACACTCCAACTGGACGAGCACCCAAGAAAAAACAATCTCCCGAGACTACCCATTCGTCGATTTACACGCAGACACACCAGATCAATATATTGTGCGCACATATCTCCAGTTTCTTTGGCTGCCAGACGTTCGTCGCGCTGCGGTCTTACACACTCCATAACCAATCTTACGTGTGCTTCAGTCTATCATGCCAGTGAATCTCCTGGTCCCTTCTCTAATCCGCGTCAATGTCGCGTCCTCGTCACAACAGCCTTCACCCACCACGCCTCATCCCATTCATACGCTTCTTGAGCCCCTCCTGCTCACACCCCGTTTGACCGCCAATAAATACCACGTAGAGCTTCCGCAGATCCTGTGTGACGGCGGCGGGGTGGGCGAGATAGAGGAGAGCATGATGTGGTTTGCTTTGAATTACGAGAAACCTGACAAATGTAGTGATTCTGGCGAGGGACCGTGGGATGATGAGAACTGGAGGCAACGCTGGCTAGAAAGGCTAGAAAGACGCGAGTGCGTTCACTTTCAGACCATTTTTGTTGTTTCAGAGGACTAAGCAGGACGTGTGGCAGAGTCCAGATCCAAATACTTCTCCATCTCCTCATACTGTCGCTTCCATCGGCGCACACACCCGATACAACCAATTTGCCATCTCCACCCGCCAAGAAACACAAGCGCAAGCAACCCGAACTGCCCTCGATGGAAGATCGTCTCGAGTCTTTCATGGACAAGCTCTCAATGTGGCAGCTCGTCGAACGGCTGGATGCAGACAGGAACAACACCAGAAATCATACCGGTAAGACAGTTGACGACCGTGACTGGATGCAAGCGTTCTGTGAGGACGTCGTCGAACGGCAGTACGTGTAAACTCGATCTGCCGCCATTAACTGATCGTTCACTAGTTTCAAATCTAAACTGCCCGAGGCATGTGCCCTCTTACGCACGAAAGTGTTCCCCAACTCGCCTTTCTCGGACGCCGACTCTTCGCTGGGACCTTCCCGCTCGGTATCTCCAGATCCAGGCCACCCAGAAGTGGCCAAAGTTGCCAAAGCTGAAGGCCCAACATCTCGTTCTCGATCTTTATCCGTAACACTTGCCCTAGACGCCGATGCACGGAAGGCCGGCGTAACAGGGGAGGCGGGCAAAAAGCGGGTTCTGAATAGGGAAGTCAGTATGTCGCGGGTATTCAAAGGGAAAGCGCAGGACAATGGAAAGGGAACGGGCGGGACGAAACGGGTTTCCGGAACGATTCGTAACGCGCAGGGCAGCCGTAGCGCGAAGACTAACCGGGTGGACACGGGAAAGACGTTGGTTGCTGCTACGCCAGTGAAAGTCAGAACAAGGTCGAGAGTCCGTCAAGGATCTCGGAGGGAAAAGGAAGAGATCTGGGATATGCCAGGATCGCGTCATGTGCTCCTGCGCGGGGGGGAAGACATCGGATGACGGCATTTCCTACTAGGTAAGTTTGGCGCCAACGATGACCGGCTGTATATGTAGTACTAATGTTGGAATATCACGTTGTAGGAAGACATGGCACAATGTGGAATTCGAAAGGAGACGTAGTAAGCTTGAGCTTGAAGGATATACTAGTATACAGTTGTGAGTTGAATTTGAAACTATTACGGTAGATAAGATTCAGTCCGAGTCCGCATCTTGGTCGCCAAGTAAACTTCTCGAATCTCTGGCCTCGGGGGAAGAGATCTAGAAGAGAAGACGAGACGCCGGGAAATTCCTCGCTTCCAGTAACCTAGAAGTCGACAGAAAAAAACAAACTCTTCACGGAACAAAGTTTTCCGGTCCCAGCCTGAACTTTCAAACGAAAGTACGTTGGTTAGTTGCTGTGGAGAGTCGGAACAATTCTGCGCGCCGCCAGTCGCTCGTGTGACCCGTGACTATCACACTACTTATTCTAGCTAAAAGGCTTTTTTCTTTCTTTTTTTTCGATGCAGTTTCAGTTCTGCACTCGTCCGTCGTTCCTGTCGACGTCTGAGTAACGGAGCGGTGGCAGAGTGATCTTTCCCTGCGGCCTTTCTTTCGATTGTCCTGACTTGCTGGCGTGATTCAGATAGCGAGCTCTTTTTTTTTATTCAGAGGAAATACATTTTATTTTTCACGTTCATCCCCGGGCCTGTGTAGTGTACAGCCTGCCCGATACAGCTATTTCCCAAACGAAACATGCTCTGTCGCCTTGTCGTTTGCTACCATGTCGAAGTTTGTGGTTATGTGGAAACGGCTCTCCTCGTCCAATTCCGTCACCATAAAGCCAACCCCTTCCAAATCTCACCACCATGTCCCGCTCCCTGATTCATCTTTCCCAAAAGGCTACTTACTGACAGGTACACACTGCGGTGTGAAGAAAGACCCACAAGTGTACGATCTCGGTGTCATTTTGTCGACCTCCAACAAACCTACCTCAGCCGCTGCCTGTTTCACCCGAAATGCATTCAAAGCGGCCCCAGTACTTGTCTCCCAGGAGGTACTACATAAAAATGCCGGCAGGGCAAGGGCTATAGTGGTCAATAGTGGATGTGCGAATGCTGTGACTGGCAAACACGGGCTCGAGGATGCCTGGTCGATGGTCCGGGAAACAGATGCCCTTCTCCAATCAGATTGCGAGCAGAACCAAACGCTGGTCATGTCTACGGGAGTGATTGGCCAGATGCTCCCAATATCCAAGATCATTTCGGGGATCAGGTCGCAGAAACCTACAAGCAGTACGTCGACTTTAGGTCTGGGCTTCGACGCATGGGAAAGGGCTGCTAAAGCGTTCATGACAACCGACACGTTCCCGAAGTTGCGTTCCAGGACGTTCACCATCAATGGGCGAGAGTATCGGATGGCAGGAATGGACAAGGGTGCTGGGATGATTCATCCCGATATGGGCCCACCGCCTAACCCCGGCTTTGGACAGCTTCATGCAACGTTATTGGGGTGCATCCTGACGGATGCCGCCGTTTCTCCGCGGAGTCTCCAGTCTGCGTTGACGTATGCCGTCACGAGGAGCTTCAATTCGATCAGCGTGGATGGGGAAATGTCTACTAATGATACGATATTGGCGCTAGCCAACGGAGCGGCTGTTGCGGAAGGGTCTGGTATGGCAGAGATTGATGAAGAGGGCGACAGAGCCGCGTATGAGGTGTTCAAGGAGGAACTTACATCATTTGCTGTGGACCTTGCCAAGTTGGTTGTCAGAGACGGCGAGGGTGCGACTAAATTTGTCACCATTTCCGTCAAGGTGAGTACTGCCTACGAACGCCCGTCCCATTATCTGACTGACATCTTTCCTTGGACAGGGCGCATCGACGTACGACGATGCACACGCGGTAGCATCACGTATATCCACCTCCGCACTTGTGAAAACTGCACTCTACGGCGAGGACGCCAAGTAAGCCTTTTCCTGTCATGCTGTCTCTTCCGCAATGCCGACCTTTCAATCCTAGCTGGGGCCGTGTACTCAGTGCCATGGGGTCCGTTCCCCTTCAGTCACCTTTGGACCCTTCCCGTGTGAGCGTCTCCTTCCTCCCAGGTGACGGTTCCGCCCCTCTCGCGGTCCTGGTTGATGGTGAACCCGAAAAGGTAGACGAGGATCGCGCAAAGGAAATATTGAGCAAGGAGGACTTTGAGGTTTTAGTCGATATGGGTATCAAGAATGGGTGTGAGAGTGCCAAGTATTGGACTTGCGACTTTAGTTATGTGAGTTAAAACCCGCAATGGGTGGATCGTTAGCTCACTGCATTTGCACAGGAATACGTGAGGATCAACGGTGACTACCGCAGTTGAAGTGCCCCACACGTAGAATACATCTTTGCTTTTGAATACTAGACCTTTGTTCACGTCTCCTGCGAACTCTCCATAATGGCCTGAATCATCGACGACCCAACCTTACTCGCTTCTTCAAACCTAGTCTCGAAAAATTCCGCAGTAGCCATGAACCTCTGCCTGTACAACTCAAAGTTCCCGAAATGCACACACTGGCTCCACCCCCTCGCAGCAACAACAAATTCTAAATCATCGCTCCGGTGACTTACATCATATAATGCCGCTTGAATCGCATTGTCCAGTCTCTCTTTCGAACGAAAGAGGTACTCTGCAACCCCAATCCACATCCGGAAAATAGGAGTAGCTGCAAGGTCGAGGTGGTGGAACGGTGCGATGCCGAGGTGTGCCCAGCAGTCCACCATTGCAAGGAGCGATAGGTGAGAGTTTTGGGGAACCATGGAACGCCCGGCGCTCGTAGGGATTATGTTGCCAGCGTCGGTCTGGAGGTCCATGGTGCCTCGCTTTGGCGTCCGTCCCAGGCTGAACTGATCGAGAAGGTTCTCGGATAACAAGATCGGGGTGCGTGGGTTCTTGCCTGCCGTGTCGAAAACCTTGTCCCGAGCGTTGTACATCCGTTCCCGGAGCGCAGAGTCATCCGCAGCGAGCATCAATTTGAATATCTCAGTAGCGCTTTTCGCGTACTGCTCGATTTGCACGCGTGCGGAAGGGTTCAGGATGGCGAGGCCGGCGTACACGTGCCATTTGTTGGAGTAGATCCGGAGCATGATGTTTACTTTGACGGTCTCGATCCCACCGACGTAGTGACCTTGTTCCCAGGGATAAGATTTCTCGCTGGCCCAGGCCGTTCCCATACTTCATATTACGAGTGAGAACACGGAAGGCCCCGTGGATCAGTTAGTTACGTTACCTGAGGAAAGCAGCGTGTGTGACCGCTTGGGTGTTGGCCATAACGAGGTCGTGGTTTTCATAAGTCATGTACACGTATCGCGAACGGAGGGGGCGCAGGACGCTCTCCATAAGGGAGAGGGCGGTGTCAGAAGCACGGTGTCTGATGAGAATCTAATGACCGGTCAATTACGGGGATAAATCAGTCAATATCAAAAGTACCAGAGGCTGGCCAAAGGGGGATACCGTCGGGCCGTGGAGCGAGTGACAAGATATGATGTGGACGTCTGGGGGGAGGTACTTCTCGAAAGCCGCCTTCTCTGGAGCCTTGACAGAGGTTTGGCCAGCGACAATAGCCCCAACTTTAGTGGCTAGAATCGAAAGGTAAAGCACATGTTGGTGAATAGACGGGGACACATGGACACACATGGACCGTATTGGGCAACGACATGATCAATGAACTCAGCTTCGACCGAGTATATGATGAAATCGGACGACCTCGAGACAGCATGTCCATCAGAAAGAATGACGACGCCGGGTGTATCTGCAACGGTAATCAGGGATAGGTGACGACGAACCATCACGGAGCGCTCCAAACCGTTGTAATCACGCTTCAAGGCTTCGTACTTCTCAGGAAGATCACATGCGTGAATTCTGAAATGTGCGTGGTGGGATCAGTTGCGATGAAGGAACGAGGTGACGGTTGTTGACTCACTTTTTCCAGCCGGCGCCGGAGAGATATTTTGCATACATTCGGCCCATTGCGCCCATCCCAATCAAACCCACGGTCGGCTGTTGGTCTACTGGAGCGTCCGGAGTAACATCGGGTCTAATCATGGTGGACAGGAGGAAAGATGGGCCGGAGTACTCGGGCCGTGATAATGATAATGGTATAAGTGTCCTGAAAAGGAAATTGAATATTAAATAACATATCAGAACCAAATATGGGAAGAGTCCTCCGAAGTCTCCGCGACTCGGGGGTTGCATGTGACTGCCATGGTTGCTATGGACGTGCGGGAACAACGGGATCGATCATCGCGGTACTGTACGGGTGGGTACGTTATTTCAATCCCTTTCATTATTATTTTTCTTCGTTCATTTTCGAAGTTTCGAAACGTTTTGAGCACTTCTTTACTTCTCTTTGAAAGCGACCATCACCGCCTGCCATAACTGTCATATCCACCGTACACCTTATAACTACACGTGTACTCCCTCTTTATAACCACCCTTTTGTCGTGGTCACTTCGCCCCTTGATAGCTCAGTATTATGTCAGTCCCACTTTTATTATTCTGCAAACCCTCGTGTGCTGATCTGTTGTCCTTGTGCGCCTTGATTTGATTTTTAGGCTTTAAGGACTGGTCTACTTGACATTGAAATCAGACATCTTGGCCACGAATACGCTGTAAGCCATTCGCCGAATTTCTCGTACAAGTAACGCTTACATACCATCTCCTCTCCCAGTTTCATGGCTTTCCTTCATTCTAAATCACGAGAACCCACATCCGCCAAAGTCTATCGTCGACAACCAGGTGACTCAAGCCAATACTTGGAACCATTCAACACGGTTTATGCACATCCGGGATTGCGCCCGTCCCGTTCCATCGAACAACCGATTATGCCCTCGTCTAAACTCCACCAACGTCCGTCGATCCAGCCAGCTGTTATCTCCCACACTGCCAAACTACCACGTTCAACCACCATCGCCATGAATAAGCCCCCAGAGACGTTCCCCATAAAGAGACCTGAGGAACTGAGACAAAAACCTGTACCACCTCCAAAGGATCCACCCAAGCCCTCTAAATCACTTCCTGCCGAACCCCAAACCAGATCCCGAAAGGCTTCGGGTTCAGGCTCTGATGCTGGTTCAACTTCAAAGCTCCCGCCCGCTTCACAATGGCGTGGATCTCCCGCATCACGATCCCATCTCCACTCCCATCGGTCATCATCCGTTCCCAGCCCACACAAACACTCCGGTGATTTTTCGGACGGTAGTACAGCTATATCCGTTGACCTCAAAAGTCTTTGGAGTAAACCAGCTGCCAGTCGCCCATCCACGCCGTCCATGATGTCTGAGCCAGAACTTCAATATGTGTCGGCGAGTGGAGGCTACCTACGCGCGTCTCCCCTTGCGTCTACTTCGAGGAAAACGCTGGACGACGGCCGTGGAAATGATGCCAAACCGCTCAAAGCGCCCACAAGACTCCAAGAGGCGCTCAGAGCCAAAGAAAAACAGTTTGGCATACATCTGACGGTTCTGAAGCCTCCTTTACTGGCACCGAGACATTCCTTGGACTCGCCCGCCACTTCCCCAGGCGGTACGAGAGTGCTGAGAGAGCGCCATCCTTTTGGGCGGCCAAGCGATAGCGCCGCTCCGCCTCCGGCGCCTGTTTCCGTCGCTGCCACGCTCCCCGCAAACACCCTGAATGGTCCTTCAAATGCTCCCGATCTGAAGCTCACTAGACTTCGATCACCAGGAGTCTCTCGAAAAGGCAATAGTAGCCCGAGTAGTGACAGCTCAGCGGAAGACTCGCACTTATCATCATCCGCACTTACACCCGCTGGAGCAGTAGCGGAAGCTTACAAACAGCTAGAACACCGCCGCGATGATTTGGCCTCAGTTTCCCAGGCAGTCGATCTCAAAATGCAAGCATATGGGAGTGGAGAAAGCAATGAACCGACCCCGTATTATACGGTTTTCGGCAGCACCACTGGGAAACTGGTAGCTGTTGGAGGGCCTGAAGACGATGCGTGGAATCTCAACATTGATTCCTATACCTCAATAGACGAGCGACCGCGCTCTTTGAAATCGACACCACTACGGAGTTTGTCGAGGAAGGCTTCTGGCAAGTGGAAGAAAGTAATTGGCGCAGGGAGCGTCGAGACCGCGGCGGAGCTGCGGACCCAAATCGATCCCACTAGCGGTTCGAGTGTTTTTCCCAGTCCACAGTCGACACGTGCGGATAAAGAGAATAACAGATCCTTGAGAGGGTCTCCTGACAAGATCACTGATGTTGATCCAGATATGTCCCTAACCAAGCCCTGGTTTGCAGAGCCTGGACGGAAGGGAAAGGGGGAGGATAAGGCTGAGGCAAGACCTTCCCCGTCGACTGGCGGGAAACTTTGGAAATTGATGAAACGGATTAGTACGGGAGCGTTGAGAGACAGATATAGCGAGTCAGCACCACCACCTGTCCCAACTATCCCGAAGGATGTCTTCGGTCCACAGGAGCCGCACGAACACGGCCACTCTGCCATGCTGTCCATGTTCTTGCCGTCACGCCCTTCCACTTCGACGTCGTGTACAACCACGTCAATGCAGGAAAAAACTCCGATGTCCGCCCCCGTCTTGTCGCGCGTATCGACGAGTACGAAGAGTATGTCGGGTCCTCGACATAGCACAACGACACGATCCTCGTCGCCGGTGTCGTCTGATGTTGCTTCATCCAAGTTCTTTGCCAAGACTCAATCCGTTCGGTCTTCGTCGTCATCCTACGACGAGAAACCTCCTCCCGTCCCGATCCTCATCGGGCAGCACATCGTTCCCCCTAGTGAGCTGTACCGTTTGAATCGAGATCACGAAGACAGTTGGACGCCATCTAAATTTCGCAATCCCAAACCCTCTTTGTCGAGTCTGTCGTGTCATATAGATGATTGGTTCGTACGCTCCCCCGAAGAAGAACGACCATCGCTGCCACTTCCTCCTCCGCGCCGACCGGGCGACAATCAGGAGCGCCGCTCAGCTTCTCCGGCCATCCCCATGTTCTCCACGGTGAACTCTGTCAATACTTTTGATCCCCTCAACCCCTTTCCAACTACGAACGGTACAAGACATGCGGCTAAGCCGTCTCTGACGGTCATCACGGCTCCTTTGCCTCCACCCAAATCCTCGCCACCCAAGCTTTTCGTGCGTCGACATACGGACAGTGACGAACTTGATATGCAGAAGCATTCATACGATGGCGACACTCACAGACATAGCAACACATCCACCGTGAGACGAGGTCCACGGTGTAACCCTTCCCACGATACCCGATCGACGTCAAAAAAGTCCCTGCTGACTTTCCGCGAGCTTGGCGCCGCAGAGACGACAGTATTGACCCAACAAGAAAAGGCAGATAAATGGAATGATCTTCTTGAGAGGAGCGCCCGCGCTGGCGGAACGCTACACGTGGGAGGTCCAGATCTTGACGCTCATTCGAACTACTCGGGAGATAGTTGAGAAACATTTCACGATGATCTTAATACGCGATATACCCCCATTACATGTCCATTTTTACACCGTTCATTTTATCCAGTAGCCTAGTCACTCGCAAGTTTTGTGGTAGTTTCTAAGTTACGGTAATATATAATTGATTCCGCATAACAAGGGACCTCATATCACGTGAGTAGGCCACTACAAAACCTCCACGTCACTCGGTTCTGACTGCCAAATATTTAACACTGATCCCACCACTTTTATTTTCAATAATGGGCTCTACTCAGAGCGTTGTGTCCTCCGAGGCCGCCATCGCCACCGCATTTGTCGCAGGGGCACTTGCAATTGCTTATACCCAGGTCGGATTTAAGCCGGCGA
>QLPF01007578.1:0-13548 GCA_003314045.1 Hygrophorus pudorinus | reverse complement strand
ATACACTAAATATTACAGTGGCTGTGTACTACTACATTAGGACATGAATCGGACGTGCTGTGCTTGCAGGCAATGGTCAGGTGATAATGTGCACAGCACGAGAAAGAAAGGATACGTGAAGAAAGAGATATACTATAAAAGGGTGATCATTGGGCATGAGGTCGGTGCATGTTTATGAACCAAGATAGCAGGATAGCCTTTCGATCGAAAGGCTATGGGCAAGGCTATGGGCAAGGCTATGGACCGAAACAATGATTGGCAGCTGTCGAGTTTATCTGGTAATTGATCGATGGAAGTCTGATCAATTGTTTGTGGGTCCAGAAACCGGAAGTGTGTTTAGGAATGGTGTGCCTTGTGCTCATTAATCCAAATGGAGATTAGGACGAAATCCAATCGGTGGTGGATGGAAATAGATTGGTGGAGCAACCATGTGGCAGGCTGAGTCCGGAGCGGAACACTGTTGTTGTGCCTTGTGATCAAAGAAGATATAATTAAAGAATGTCCATGCAGCAATTGTTTATAGGCCGTGTGAATGTCCGAAATAGGACGAAAGAATGTTCGAAATAGGACGAAAGAATGTTCGAAATAGGACGAAAGAATGTTCGAAATAGGACGAAAGAATGTTCGAAATAGGACGAAAGAATGTTCGAAATAGGACGAAAGAATGTTCGAAATAGGAAACTAGATGGGGGTAAAAATCACATCATGACGCATGCGATCCTGGATTTTATCTATTATGCTCAGTACCACTCACACACAGACAAAACACTGCAAAAGATGAAAAACACACTGGATACCTTCCATGCCAATAAAGCTGTTTTCGTGGAACTCGAGATCTGTGAGGACTTCCACATCCCAAAACTTCACTCCCTACTTCACTACATCCAGTCGATCTGAGATCTGGGTGCAGCAGACGGTTTCAACTTGGAAAATCCCGAATGTCTTCACATCGATTTTGCCAAGGACACATATGCAGCAAGCAGCAAAGTCGACTACATTGCACAAATGACCCACTGGCTTGAAATTCAGGAAGCTGTGGATCGACACAGCGCTTACCTCAACTGGGTTGCCTTGCGGAGCTGCAAGCCGCCTGACACTGACAATGACCCTGGGCTTGATTGTGAAGAGGGTCAAGTTGATGACGAGCCTGCCCTGCCAGCTCCATCCAAGTTCATTCCCTCCAGCCTGCACAAGTCGCACGGTTATTGTGTTGCTAAAACATGCCCAATCCAGAATGTTTCAGTTTCTCGCCTGCATGCCGACTTTGGCACTGTAGATTTTTTACCTTCCCTTCAAGCTTTTCTGACACAACATTTCCCAAATTCATGCATCCCTGCCAGCAAATTTGATTGCTTCAATCTTTACAAATCCATTCTCATTTGTCTCCCCCCTCAAACTCATAGTAGTAATGCCAAACGTCTGCAAAGAATTCGTGCCCACCCTGCTATACCAAACCGCAACCCCCGCAAACCGGCTTCTCCTGCGCATTTCGAGGCTGCCTTCATAGTGGAAGACCAGCAGCTTTGTTTCAATACCGACAGTACTAGATTCCAAGGTACGTCTGTCAAACTGAATGAGAATCACACACCTGATGAGTCTCTCCGAGTCTCAGGGCTGCATGTGGCCCAGATACGTGCAATTTTTAAATTACCAACCCACTATGGTGATTTCCCGCACCTGCTCGCCTACATTGAGTGGTTGTGGCCTCTTCGTGACCCAGAGCACACAACTGGCCTCTATCGGCTTAGTCACTCAACAATGTTTTGCAGCAGTCATTTCAGTGGAGGACATCTGGCAGGCATGCCATCTGATGCCAAAGTTTGTGCCGGGAAAAGTAGGTGTACAGTGGGTCAACGGTGATGTCCTCGAGTTTGCGAAAGAGTTTTTCATTAACCCTTACTTTAATTTTTATCTCTTTGACGAGATGGAACGAATTATGAAATAGGTTTCCTTGTTGCAGTAATAGTATGTGTTGTCAATGTATTTGTCAAGTCTGTCTACATAACACTATTGAATACTGACTAGGGTCTACTGAGCACTATGTAGTATGGAAGTATTTTCAGTTTACTATGTAGTCACGGTTGTATACCCTCACAGCTATGTAGTGCTCACCTGGTGCTACTGCCAAAAACACTTTTTCCAGATGTGGCACCTTTTTCAAGACGGGTCCACTTCTTGAAAAAGGTGAAAACTCTTGAACCACTTGGGCCTCTTGTGCAACTTTTAAAAGTTGTTCAAGTTGAAAAAAAAGTACATGTAGTCTTACTGATGAACCGCGGTGGAGAATAGTGAAATTGCGAGAAAAATGTATGAAAAACGAATTGTTGTAATGAATATCGTCAGTATCCGAAGTGACCGCACGACGGACTCGGGGAAGGAGAATGAAGGGATGTTTGGGTCAGATGTTGGTCCAAGTCACGACTACGTTGAAACAAGGAAAAGGAAATTGTCCCTAGGATATAAAATAAAATATATTTACAATTGCAGTAAAAAAAAAGGAGTGACTCCGACTTTGCACCGGCCCTCCAACTGCTCAAAATAATTGAGTGTCATGATCGTTTGGAGGTCCCAGCACTTCCAGATCCCCAACCCCACGGTTTGACTCGAATGTCCGAGTCGAAGGGGACAGTATGTTGCGAATTGTAGCCGTTCAAGCAGCGCACCTCCCCGTCGCGCGGCACGGTGCCCATCGGTACTTTATAGAATGTCGCTTGGAGTAGAAATCCATTAGGCTTCATATCTTCAGGCTTCAAGTTGCCATGACGGTCATGCCAACCATTTACAGTGGCGTAATTGGCCACCTTGTCTGCATGGTCGTCGTCCAATTGTGCGTGGTGTTTGCGGATGTGGGCCTCGATAAGCGATCTCTCCTTTGCCGGTATACCGTCGTGCATCCGCAACGTCAGAGGCCTGTCGACTGTGAATTCCCCGAGCTGGGTACTCTCATTTGGTTTGGTTGTAGAGTGAGAGGTAAAGTGCAGCTTTTCTGTCCAGCCGTTGCCGGCATGCCAGCCAAGATCAACCAACAGGAGTCTGACACCAAGTTTTTGATTAGATGGGAAGCCCGCATACGCCTGTTGGACTGCTTCTGTAATTTCCAATCTCTGTGCCGCCGGCAGCTTGCATATGTCGTTCTTGAGCTGCACCTTGAGCTGCACCGTGACAATATCAGTCATATTGCCTTGTGAATCACGGGACAGTGGCAAAAAGGCACCTCATCCTTGGAAATTGTAGTTTCCTCCCCAACCGGGGGTGTTGTAGGGTCTCTTGTCGTGTGGTAAGTATAGGTGAGATACTGCTTGATTTCCTGCTCCCCATGTCTCGGATCACCCTTGCGCCAGCGGCGGCTCACGGAGACGAATGGTGCATTCTTGCGGGTATCGTGGTCATCAAGTATATGGTGATTACTAAGGATTCTGGTTATCGTGTCAGCCTGCTGGTCGTTCCCCACACTGAAAGTCTGGAAAATAACAGTTGGCAGCTATGCCATATCAGTATGGAATCCCAAAATATTGAATATTACCATACACCACGACGATACATGATGCTACGAGCATTCAAATTTAATGCAGTCGTAAAGCGACTCCGAGTCTGCATGCCAGTGGGTAGTGTCAGGCAGCTTTTGAATTCGAGGTGGGGTGGCCACATACCGGCAATGGGGCGGCAGCCGCGGGAAGCAGCGCGCAGATGCCAAGCAACAAGGGGAAGACAAGCATTGTGGCAAATAGTAATGTGATAGATGGGGTTGCAAGGTGTGACCAGCACGGTGAAGGTGATTGAGGGGAGTCCAGCTGAAGACTCCGATGAGACGAAAACTTGAGCTTTTTATACTGATTCCTGCTGCTGAGTCGGACGACTCCGAGTCAGATAAGGAACATTTGAATTGACCTACGGCAGTTCGGATTCTCATGAACATTCAAGCTTATTATTCAAGTTCCAGAGGAATATATCAATATGGACTCATCGGCGGACAACACGCTGACCACTTGTACAGTTTCGCTTCTGATTCGGAAAAGGAGTCAAAGTAGGCGAAATCGTGGCGTTGCAGCTGATTACCGACACAAGTTTCGCTTCAAGTTCTGCCTCGGAGAACGAAGCGCAATCATGAGCATGATGTGCCAATATGGACGGTGATATCCGAGCGGGTGGATGATGCTGGTGTCCCGCTGGTTACTTGTACGCTTCTGACTCGGAGAAATGAAGCTCTGCAGGTGAAATCATAGTGTGGATGAATGAATATATCACGAGTCCTATTTATAGGATTCGTTCTTTACCTTCAGGACCGCCATTGGCAGCCCTGCGAATGACCACTGGCAACTTTCCTTCCCCCAGATCTTATTACAGGTACCTCTGAGTGTATAATGTAGTGCTCAGTGCGACAGAGGATAGGAACGTGCAATTCGTAGGATGTGCCGAAGTCGGTAGCGGCGTGGCTAACTGTCCGGAAATTCAAACCGCCGTATGCTATATACCCGCGTAAACCCAGTGCGACTAAACACCGATGATAAATTACAACTTCTCCTTGACTGCCTTCTCATACATCCAGCCCCCCTGCATATGTGATGAACGGTGACCGCTGGGGATCACCTTGAGTATTTGACGCGGGATCGACCTTCCAGAGCTTGATTTCGTTTTTACTTCCCGTTGCAAAGAAAGTCGGCGAACCCGGCACACTGGCAGGACACCAAGTGGTGCAAGGGGACCCACGAACGGCTTGAACATCATGAGGTCGGAAGCGATGGATCGGCTTGCCGGATTCACAATTCCATATATGGATATCAGCTTAGAGGGAGATGGGCATTTCAGTGTCCACTAGTCCGGGGAGAACGCGGTGCATACTTTTCCCGGCACAGATGACCAGATGATCGGCATTTCCGGATCCAGGATAACTTGGGCCTTCAAATTCCTCGAATTTTGTGGGTGCATACGAGCTTTTGAGTTTGAGTTCGACACCTAATTCGGAACCAGCCGGTGCGTCCTCCAAAGCCCAGAATTGCGGCGGTTTCTGGTTGAAAGATGAATGGAACATTCGTTTAGAATCGTTACTCAAGCGAAAAAAAAAACATCATCACAACCTACCATGCTTTCGTAGCTGAGGAGAATTCCACGACCATTCGGAGTGGGTGCAACATGGGATGCATTATCCAGCACTGGTACGCAACTTTGGGGGCATGATCAGCATTTGTCACTGGCGCCAATGAGCGGGATGTCCTACTACTCGGATGTCTTCCTAATAATATCGTAGACTGTCCAAAGTGTATCAGTGGTCAAACAAATGCCCACTTGTCCAGCACGCACCCATGATCCGTTTTTCTGCGACACGGGTATGGCTCGGCCGGAAGGCCTGGCCCGGGGGTGTTTTCGAGACGTGGCTCAGAAGTAATAGTCGAAACGATGAAAGGACAGCAATGGCCCGCAGCGTCAGACCTGGGAAAGTATGTTTCCAGATCTCCTGCAATAACGTGTTAAATAGTTTCTCGCAAACGGTGAGGGTTTTTTTCTACATTTCCTTCAAGATCCTGTGGTCTGCTTAGAATTCCA
This sequence comes from Hygrophorus pudorinus, assembly GCA_003314045.1. NCBI lineage: Eukaryota > Fungi > Basidiomycota > Agaricomycetes > Agaricales > Hygrophoraceae > Hygrophorus > Hygrophorus pudorinus. Next base: position 8,007 of record QLPF01007578.1, on the reverse strand, counting down.
ACCTGCCACATTGTTCTATCCAACACTCACCAGTTTGGACACGGTGTCCTTTTCGATGCACACAAAAGCTAGATACAATTACGTTAGGCTCAGCGTAACAGTGAAAATAAGCTCACCTTCTTCCTCCATGTACCACCTTATTGACTGAACATAACGGTCTCGCTTTATTGATCGGGCTGGATGGCCTTGCTGAATAATTCGTCAGATACTTCATAAAATATTGCACAACGTTTGCTTACCACCACATTGCAGATGTCAATCGCTCGCTTCAGTCTTACCAACAGGATAGCGCTGTCAAATGACCTACACATGGGGTTCAGACTTGGGGGGAGCAGAAGCCAAAGAAAGGTTATCATACCAAACTAATTGCCCGCTGTATTTGCGCGCAGGAAGTGTATATAAACGCTTTAATCTTCCCTGCTCAACATATTCATGAAACAACTCCGGCGTCGAAACATGACGTATATACTTACTGTGTCGACCCTGTATATAACTGTGGTAGACTGCTGTTGAGTGTCGCGATAGCTGCATGATCGGCTTTCATAGGTCAATCGTAACGATGTTACCTTAGGATTCACATACCTTGTGGAAGCCAAGTATTTCCCATTCGGCGAAAATTTGAGATGTTGGATCACTCCATGTTCATTACCGATTCGGTGTGACACGACTGGGCCTGTGGATATTTCTGTCGATGTCTGCGCGTAGGTTACGGCAGAGGTCAGTGGTGTCGCTTCTGCTGGGATCTTCAGGTGTGTTGCGGAAGCGGTCGGGGGCATCAATAGCGTTGGTTCTGTCGATCCCTGGGTGTTTTTTTCGGCAGGGGTCGGGGGTGTCACGTAAGTAAAAGGAAGACTCTGGGGTTGATCAATGTCGTGATCATGCCTACGGTGTCTGGCCATATGGGATATGAATCTGTTTATCGCGATCGCCCTACGGAAAGCAGCTCGGTACGACGGCTGTTCGCTTGGAGGGTGTCGCGTCTCGACACCATGCTCGACACCCTGCTCGACATCCCCCGTGAGCTCCAGTGGTTCGGTGAAGCTAAGAAAGGTGCGAGCGCGTGCGAGCATGGCAGGGACGAATCCAGTGCCAGAGTCGTCGTCGTCGTCACCACGATCAGAACCACCGTCGCCCACCATGGTCCAGTTGTGCAAGGATGTCACTGAGGGTCCCAAGGGGCTTACTGAAGGTTTGAGATTCGATTGAGGACCACTGAGGGTCACAGGATCCTTCCATGTGCCATCCTTGTCGGAGCCGTTCCTTCGTTTCGACGGGGGATGTGTTAGTGCTAGCAGCTGCTCATGTGCCATCCATAACGCAATGACAGTAAGGCCCAAAGACGTGATGATCGTGGCGACGAGAGCGAACGAGGAAGTGAATCGGCTCTAATGACGCCACAGCGTTTAATGACAGGCGGCGCAATGAAGTCAAGGTAAATACCACCAACCTGGCCAGATGCATAGGCGAAAAGTACAAGTCCAGCGGAGAAACAAGCGATAGATAGGACAAGAAATCCTGGCGGTGAAGCATATATCCACACCGTAACCCAGAACGGAAGGTTATGTCCCCGCGAGCCACTGCAAGTTAAATGTTCATTCAACGAGGTCAATAACGAGTCTGACCGAAACCCACTGGATGGTCTGTTTCCACACCATGGCAAGTAAACTATTGAGAGCCGCTCCGATACTTAAAACCAAAGAACAGAACCAGAACGTGTTGACAATCGATATCGCCGGGTTGGGCTTGACTGTGTAGGAAATTTGCAACATGGTCGCTGTGACTGCCGAGAAAAAAGTAGCTCCAGTTGATATGCCCATAAGACCCTTGGCGTCACGCTTCTGTCCGTATCGAATCGCTGGCATCCCTGGGCGCACGGTGTCAGTTATGTCCCCCCAGATCATACACCTCTGCTCCGCACCTATTTTTATGAATAACTTTAGATCACAAGTAATGTCGTCGATGCGACTCTCCATTTCTATGGTAAGCTGGTAGACAAATTTTTGGACGGGGGCAGAATAGCATCGGCCTGTGTCAACGTGGTCAGGAAAAGAATGGAGGGGAGAAAGCTAATCAATCACGTTCGTAGAAACGGAGACAGGAGGCCCAGTACTGAAAGGCGATGTTAGTGACACGCCAATGTACGCCCGACTATTTACACGCCTTCAGATCACCTTCAAACGACGCAAGTGATGCTTTCATTTTGATTGATCCATCGTCGTATTCTCGAAATTCATCCAAGCGACTGCGGAAATCTTCAAGCGTTGCTGCAAATTTCTCCATTTGTTCTGGTATATCAACGAGAGAAAGATTTTGAGACCGTGCACGGTTCGTACGGAAACCAGGAGAATCTCCAAAACCGCCATAGAAATGGCCTTTTCGATGAGCGTCTTCAAGTGACGGAAAGAGATGGGCTGCGTTCTCATAACACACGAATTGCATTCGAGCCAGTTGCTCGCGAAGCTTCTCTGCGGCTATGAGAATGCTGAAGGACCTGCCCACTTGTCGTGCTTCAGTGCTAAAACTCCCAAGCTGGGAATCGTCAACTCCAGTATAAAACAATGTTAGACTGTGCTACCTCTGTGTCAAGCTTCTTCATCGTCCTGGGAATGATTCGTTATTGACGGACAAGCCAAAGAGGTAAAATTTCACTTGCTTCTCAAATTTACGAACTAAATCCAAGTCCGCTTTATTTTCCGTGTTCCGCGCCTGTTCTTTACGACCATTATCTTCAGCCCCGGAAATCTCTTCCTCTGTAAACATCATGAGTACTAGTAGCATGCACCTAATGCATTGCACCCTACCACTGCGATTAAATTGGCGAAGATGTTCCTGCGCGAAATCTTTCACTCGCACAGCTGGTAGAGGATCGGACAGGGCAGACACTAGAGCGCACAACATTTGGAGGAGTGCGGGCAATCAGATTAAATGAACACTCACATGACATTGATGATGGAGGTTAGGGAGAAGGGAGTTCCACCGTCTACTTAGCGTGAGTAGGACTGTATTTATGGGCTATGTTCCTAGCCGAAAGACAGGTAGGCGCCCACGAGCGTTTGAAACCAAAATAACATACGCCCAAAAGGTGGTGAGAAAGTCTTCTTCCGACCTAGTCCAGGTAGCCTCCAGCGCTGTGGAGTAGAATATGTACAAATTGGGCCAGTAGCGCTAATGTCAACCAGAATCTAGCGCGCACCGATACCACTGTCGGGACATTTCTCCTGGCACGACAGGAACGATATCCGACAGGAGCGGCTCATTGGCAGGACAGGAACTATGGACTTCATGAAGTCAGCGCTGGTCAATCCTATCTGTGTGATTCTGTGCCAACCGTGGTGTCCGAAACTAGACGGTCCTGAGACGGACAGAAAACTGTAACGCTTCAGGAGATACTAGTAGTCGCCGGCCCTCGTGATGAACGTTGAACCTTCGCTGGCATACCTGCAGATTCGAGTTTTTTTATGGCTTGTATGTGCCAGTCTGTCGTAACCGAAGGCGAATTTATCAGATTTCGGTTCCGACTTACGGTCCTTCAAGTTTGCGCCCCTTCGAATACCGCCGTGGCCCAATGCAATCGTCCAATGGCAGAGCCCATCTCAACATGATTCATGACATGCATGACAGGTTCAAATTGGGCGTCTGGAAGCACTTTGACAGAGAAATATTTTTCAAGGATTTAATGCCACCTGGCTGACATCTGGACGAAAGAACACGCGGAAGCTTCTTCGCTCCAAAGTACACTAACTGCGACAACATCCCTCCACTAGAGTTTTCTATATCCCTCTCTCCTGCTGACCAGTCATTGCGATCTCAACGAATATCTGAGCCCGGGTCGAAGGATACTTTCAAACTTCACTCCACCTTCTCTAACATCTGGGCAGCACTTGCTTTCGCAAGACTGATTTGTTGTACGTTTCTGCCCGAGTGCAAAATCCTCATCCGGCATCTGTATTCCGGCTTGACGGCAGAAAACGACTCTTCGATGATGTCGAGATATAATTCGGAGTCAAGTATTTTCACTCCCTTCAGCCTCGCCTCCTCCTCGCACCCTCCCTCGCAATCGCACCTCTTCAAGCATCGCACGCACTCACCTTCCACCGGCCAAACGGTCCGCGTCGCACATCCTTCATCGACCTCCGGTCCATACAGCTGCGGTGCTCACGAAACACAGTTCCCCATTCGACGACCCCAGTCACACGCCGTGTGGGAGGATCCGCGAGGAGGGAGGGCATCCACGCATGTGAGGGCACCGGGCGGATAGTAGGTTGATACGGTTTCCGTAGCAGGACTCACAGGATCGAACACATCTGTTGCACGTACCCCGCTGCAACTCACCCTCTCTCGCGCACTGAGGACGGAAACGTCCGGTTCGAGGTGACCATGACGCGGCGAGTGGGACTTACGAGATGGACGTCGGTAATGTGATGTTGACGACGCCTTGGCGGACGGCACCCGTCGGTCATTTTCATGGACGTTGCCTGAGACGGCGACTTCGCAGCCTCTGGCGCCGGACGCCGTAGCAGCCCTGTCGGGGGTTGAGGGTCAGAGTCAGAGTCAGCGCACGGGGAAGAAAGGCACCTGCGGAACGGCTGAGGCAGACTTGCGAGGATCGTTCCCCTGAAGTTCATTCTGGTGAATAAAGATTCTGCGTCTCGTGTCATCGTGCTCATGGCGCGAGACACCGCCAGCCTCAGGCTGGAAATGAACGATCGGCGGCAGCTATGCCATATCAGTATGTATGTTGTATGGAATCCCAAAATAACATACCGCAGTCGTAATGCGACTCCGAGTCTGCATGGGTAATGTCAGGCTGATTTTCACTTCGAGGTGGGGTGGCGACTCACCGGCAATGGGGCAGCAGCCGCAGGAAGCAGCGCGCAGATGCCAAGAAAAAAAGGGAAGACAAGCATTGTGATATGAAGATGTGTGATGGATGGGCTTGCAAATTGAAGGTGTGACCAGCACGGTGAAGATGATTGAGGGGAGTCCAGCTGAAGACTTCGATGAGACGCGAACTTGAGCTTTTTATACTGATTCCTGCTGCTGAGTCGGACGGATGAAGAACATTTGAATTGACTTATGGCAATTCAGATGCTCAAAGGGATGACATTCGGGTTCCAGAGGAATATATTGGACATCGGTGGACAACACGCTGGGACTCGGAGAAGTCAAAGCAGGTGAAATCATAGCGTTGCAGCTGATTACTGGCACAAGTTTCGCTTTGGGAGAACTTGCACGGCGTGAAATGGGCTTGCAGCATGCTGACCAATGCCCAATTCAAGTTCAATTCAAAAGATTATACTTTGGAAATTGTAAATGTAACCCATGCCAGCAATCATTAATCATTTTTAAATGCTACAGGAAGTCACCCAATTCTTACTATATAAACTATGTTGGAATAGACAAGCAGATCGGAGTCTCCGGGCTCGGAATCAACGAAGTCATGTGACATGATACCTGTCTTTTATTTTCTGTTACATTTATTTATAGTATATATATTGCCTCTTCGTCGTACACTGCCCTCACACTTCTGTTGAAGCCGAGGCGCAACTCGCGTCGTCTATTAGGTATATAACGAACGCGGTCAGCTATCACTCAACAAACTATGGTAGAGGCCTGTGGATTGTATGTGTCTTGATCCTATGATCGGGTTCGGACGCGGAGTGGGTGGAAAACTGCAGCTTTTCTGTCATGAAGTTGCCGTCTTCCCAGCTCTTCCGGACTTTGACCATGGCTTCATTAACACGTGAGGACCTCGCCTGTTGAACTGCTCCCGTAACCTGTGCATCCGACAACGACGCGGATAAGAGGCATGCATAATATCAGTCATATTGCCTTGTGAATCGCGGGACAGTGGCAAACAGGCACCTTGGACCTGGTGAGTGAAACTCCCCCTCCAACCTGAGGACTTCCAAGATGTTCTGTCTCGAGGTAATGAAAGCCGAGATGCTCCTGGCCTGACACCCTCCCACTGGTCGATACGCCGTCGTGCCAATTGTCGTGCACGTAGGCGGCTGGGGCATTCTTGCGGGGATCCGCCCGACTAAGTCCATTTTGGTGATCAGCGATTCTGCGTTGCGCGTCATCGTGCTCATGGGGCAGCAAACCGCCATCCCGGAAACGAACGATCGGTGGCTATGCCATGTCAGTATGTATATTGTATGGAATGCCAGAATATTAAATATTGACATACAGAGCGACGGTACATGATGCTGCGAGCATTCAAATTTGCCGCAGTCGTAAAGCGACTCCGAGTCTGCATGGGTAGTGTTAGGCAGATTTCGAATTCGAGGTGGGGTGGCGACTTACCGGCAATGGGGCAGCAGCCGCAGGAAGCAGCACGCAGATGCCAAGAAAAAGAGGGAAGACAAGCATTGTGGTGAATAGTAATATGAAGATGTGTGATGGATGGGATTGCAACTTGAAGGTGTGACCAGCACGGTGAAGATGATTGAGGGGAGTCCAGCTGAAGACTTCGATGAGACGAAAACTTGAGCTTTTTATACTGGCTTCTGAATGCCGACGGATGGGAAACATTTGAATTGACTTACGGCAATTCAGATGAGGCTCAAAGGAATGACATTCGAGTTCCAGAGGAATATATTGGACATCGGTGGAAAACACGCTGATTACCAGACTCCAAACCAGCATCAACAAAACGCCCGTTTCATTGGTTAAACGGCAACTCCGCCATTCGCAGGGTTATCTTAAGACCGATTTTTCGGTCTTAAGTCCGTCGCGACCAAAGTCGGTCTGTCACGTGTTTCCACTGAGGGCTGTGCCAGCCGCCCGCTCTCTCATTCTTGAGCCAACGGACACCGAACTGAGGACTCTATTAGGCAGGCAGGGGATGGACAGAGGCTGCGAGTACGTAGATATCGAATGACAGTCACATTTGTCAGGAATCGGAAGGCAAAGCGCGATTTTATGTGAGAGAAAAAAAAACCTGAAGCCTTGTAACCTCCAACAAATTACTCCGCCACCCGAAGGTAGTCGATGCGCATGCAACGCGAGCCACCGTACTCGACAAGGAGGTCCGAAGGTGGTGAAGGGGCGAGGTCTAGCTGGTACAGCTTGAATAGGTGGCAACCATCATCTGCAATGATGAGCCGCTGGTGCAAAAGCTTACCGAATGCCTGGTACTCCATCGCAACCTCATCTCCACTGAGGCCCTTGACGACCACCTTCTTGTAGACGTCGCGGAGGGTGGCCAGGAAGATTTCGGGGTTGAACTTGGTGCCGAGGTCAAAGATACCTTGGGGCTGGGGCCACTCCGGAGGCGTGTCGCCTTTCATGGTGGGCCTGACACCGTCCGAGCAGTAGCCTTTCCTGTGGTTCTCCTGAGAACCTGTCGGCCCAGGGTACATGATGGTGTGGCAGCGCGAGCAAGTCGCGAGCTTACGCTACAAGTGCAGCATCACAGTCAGACCGCCATTCAATGTCGATTGAGTACTTACCGGTTTGCCCGAGTTGTTGACCGTGACATTGTCCTGAGTTTTAACCAGGGGCACCACGTTGCAATGCTTTTGCCAGAACGTGTTGGTGTTGCTCCTGGCGGCTATAATACAGGTGACTGGTGAGAAATCACAAAGTGGCAGCCCGCTTCGGAACCTGACTCACAAACGAAGTCATTTTTCAAGATGCGGCTCAAAATCTTAGACTCTACATCCCCAAGCTTCTCCATTAGAGCCCGCGGATTTTTTGGAGTGGTCCAACGATTCCGCGCTGTGTCGAGGGCTTCAAGTCGTGAGTTGTAATCTCCAGTTGCAGCAACCCACTTTTTCGGTGTCATGTTGAAGGATACCCACTGGTTCTCTGCACACATATCCATGAACAGATAAAACTCGCCATCATCCTTAATCACCAAGGATTGAACATCAATATGTGTAGCCAACACACCAGCTGTGTCAAGATTTAGTCTGGAATTAAAGTTATTTCTACATGCATTTGAACTATTTAAAATTTGGATTCATATTTAAATGCTGATAAAATATATTATAGCCTTGAGAG
>QLPF01007536.1:0-14145 GCA_003314045.1 Hygrophorus pudorinus | reverse complement strand
AATGGACGAGCTGGAAACCACTCCCACACGAAAATGCCGATAGAAAGAACCCAGAAGAACTTTTGACGCTTCTTCTGCATTAATCCTTGGAGGGTGTCGAAGAGCTGGACAGTGGGCATTAGCTGAGGATAGACGGCCCATGTGGGGTAGACAGGAAAACTCTCCATTGTGCCTGTCTAAAGAGGAATAAGTTACAGAGATCGGATATTACCAATGAAACGTGAAAAATCATCCCGTACCCAATCAGTTGGGATCCAGTTAAGCTGCCGAGTGGTAGGCATGAGCTGAAGCAATAAGCAATTTGTCGGGCAAAATTACCACTGCAACGTTCGGCTGCACGTGGTAGTAGAGATCTGTGTCGGAAATTTCCAAACTCGGTTACGGCCGGGTGGGAACGCCGCCCTGTAATGCATTGCGATGACGCCATTCATTGCCACAATGATTGCAACCGCTATTGCAACCGTCATTGCCACGTCTGTTGCAATGACACTCAGTAAAAACGGAAATTCAAGTAAAAGTAATGCAATAGTCAGTTTTGACCAAGTTTTGACTAAAAGCCCATTTTGGCCCCATTTGCATGACTATGATTGTCGTATAATAGTCAGCCATTAGTAAATGCATTTTGTCGTTCACATTAATTTCAGTCACAAAAGTCATGTAAAAGTACATGTATAGTCAGCAGGTAGTAAAGTGTTTTGTTGTTTGCATCAAATTTCAGTTATACATAGTCATACAAAAGTCCCTGTATAGTCGGGGAATTTGTGATTTCAGTCAGCTGTTAATCAGTACATATACCTACTACTACCAATGTACCCTCTCACTCTTCTTCTGCTGCTCCATCCCCCCCCCACTCTCTACCAGTACTAAGCCCCTTCCCCTAGCCTACACCCTGGCTGCACACATGCCGTTCTAGTGATGCAGTGCAGTTAGGGGGGCTTTTCTCTGCACCCCTACCCTGCTCTGTTCCGTCTCGGTCCCACATTCACGCTGAGTGTTGGTCAGTGTGCCAGACACGGCACTAGGGATGTGTGATGCTGGGGTGTGGTGAACTCACCCCTGGTTTTTAAATATCTCCTCCTTTGGGGGTGGTCTTGGTGGCTTTACAAGCCTGCGTGGCACACATGCACCTGGGTTGTGTATCCAAGTCATTTGGAAGAGGCCGGATGTGGCCAGTGTGCCACATCATGCTGGCGCTTGATAGTGTGACACAGCATGTCGAAACACACACTTTGGTTGTGTGTAGTGAATAAATAGACTGTATGAAAGAATAATAGGGACTCAATGAGAAGCCCTGTGTGTGCCCTGAGAGGTTGGGGCCACATTGCCTGCATGCAGTGGGCGGCTTATGGTGGCGGTGATGCCTGCTTTTCTGGACTGCCAACTCTCCTTCCATCTTCTGGACTGTCCCTGCTGCATGGTGCTCACATGTCATTTTGTGGTGGGGTTGGAGATGGGTGTGAGATGTGTCTGTTCTGCTTGCAGTTGAATTTAGGGCCAGCTGGAAATGACTTGGAGGAAGTAAAACTCAGCCTGAACTGCTTTTTGGTGCTTACATGCTTTTTCGAACTCTTGAACTGCCAATTCAAAACTGACTAAATCTTGACTGTGAGTAGACTGTGAGTAGACTGATATTGATCTAGAAATATTGTGCAGATTGTGGTTGTGCCTGGACATGACTAGACATGACTAAAAGCCCATTTTTCGAACAATTGCCCGACTACTAGCTGACCAGCACCTGACCTAGCTCGACTTTGTGTTTTTACTGAGAATGACGTGGCAAACACATCTAAAGTTCGGTAATGAGTTACGACCGGCCCTAAATTGACATGTAGTTTCAACACGGAAAAATTGATTGTTACCATTTGTATGCTACACATTTTACTTACTTATTTTACTTACTTATTTTACTTACTTACTTATTTTACTTACTTGTGTGTGCTTACTTATTTTACTTGCTTATTTATTTTATTATTATATACAGTTGCCTTGAAGCAGGTTTGAACTAGTGATCTAAACATTCTAGCCATTACTAATCAACTTTTGTTTCCAGTGATAAAACCACTCTACCAAGAAGCCAATATATATACATCCACTTTGTTCTACATAATCCACCCTTATAAGATTTTTTATAGTAAGACCATCATATGATTCACTACATGATTCGGAAGACACAATACATTGACACACAGTGACTATATAAGTAAAGAGAGATTTCGTGACTAGAACCCATCATCCATCTCTTCATCACCATCAAAGTCCTGGGCCAGCGTAACCATCTTGGCTTTAGCCTTCCCTTTGGCTTTTACAGTGGTTTTGCTCTTGGACATTTTACCCTGTGACGAAATTGGCTGGCGACTCCAAGTTTGGCGGGTCTTCGGAACAGTTACCACTATTGCTTCCTCCTCTTCTCCTTCATGAGCTGTAACCACCGCAGCAACTTCTGAATCATCACGCGAGGTTGAAGAGCTCAAACTGTCTGCCCGTGAATCACCTTGTTGAACACGATGGTGTGTGCTTGGACAGCCTGCCGTTGCTGCCCCATTTGCCGAGAGGCTATCCTGGGTACCTGTGCCGCCCATTGCTGCCGCAACTCTACCCCCATGCGGCAAACCTTGACCCTCATTGTAGGCATCCCCACGATCACCCCCGTGATCACCATGCAGGGGGTGATTCACCTCAGGTTCAATGTCAATGCCCCCATCTGTGTCTTCATCAAGCCCCTGGAAAGCCAACTCCATTGCCTCATTGCCGCTATCTGAATCCTCCCGATTATTGGTGATGGGCTTTGAGGTCGATGCGAAGATGATTCTGTTATAGGATTTGTAGATATCCTTGATGTGTTTGTTATTGGCTTTCATAATGAGAAGTTTCTTGTACGATTCGAAGTCCTTGTGATAATTGATGTTGGACATGGCGCCCCGCTCTGCCATTTCCTTGTCGGGTGATAGAAGGAAGCGGGCCTAGAACATGATTGATATCAATAATGTCCCTCAACAATTATGGCGACTCACAATAACTGCAATGCCAGAAATTGCACCTGCTGTGACACCAGACACACCCCAGAGCATCCCCAACGTCTTGGGTGATGGTCGTTTAACAGTATTTGTAACCGAGCTAGAGCTGAACAACATGGCGCGTAGCATCTATAAAATCAATAGTCAGCTCAATACATCCACAGCATGCTATGACTAGCCTACAAGATACTTACCTTGGCAAGTACAGCAACTTTGAATATGAGTTTGAAGTCTTTCTCGCTGCTAGGAAAGAAAATGGGGGGGAAAACATTGTACTTCGTGCTCCTGGGATCAAACTTGAGGAGGGCTTGGAAACTGTCTAGTTTTGACCTGTCAAAAGAAGCTACAAAATATTGTGCCAGTAGGTCTAGCAGGGTCGGCACAACTGTGTGCAAGCGAAGGATGGCCTGTCCTTGGCAGTCATTGACTTTGTTCCGAAACTGTAATAGGAATAGTCGTTAACAAGTTAGGTGAGGTGTAGGGTAAGTACGTGCATGGAGACCAAAATGAGAATGGCTTATCATCATCTTGTGTAATTTCTGCGGAATGAAATCATGCAGTTCTGCTGCTAAGCCCTGCTCCACAGCTACATCAGATTCATACCGATCAGTGCTGTCAGCACAGAAAGATGGTCGGGGAGCCTGAAACATGTCGAGGTCGACAACCCAAAGCCTAACCATAATACTGAATTTCCTTCCAAGCAGGGAGATTTCTTCATCATGTGCAGATATCTCCCAAGGAATTTTCTTGTGCTGATGTTTGGGCTGGTTGGTGGCATATGTTGCATTTTTGATCTTCAGCTTGCACATGTCATGCATGCACTGACTTAGTTTCAGCTGAGTGTCCTTGAGGGCCTGAATTACATTAATGCCATATTAAGTTGACATGAACAGTTCTATCCAAATCAATAATATTGAATTACGTACTTTTTTGTACTCTTCTTTAGATGCACCAGCAGGCAAATCATGCACTGGCTCTGCGACATCGCTGGAATCTTCTTCCTCAGGTCCAGGTGAGTGCGAATCCAATGAGCTGTGGCCAGAAGAGTCTTGAAGGTTACGCAGCATGGTTGTAATCGATACGACAACTTAAATTACCTTATTAGGTCATTACAACTAAGTTGTTGCTTGTTGGAACACTTTTCCATTCATTTGAATGTAATTTAAACGCTTCCTAGATTTAGACACTAAAGCAAATCAACTAAGAATTTAAACTATCTGTCCATTGGCCAATTGGCATTTAAATTACACTTACCGACTGTAACAAGGATTCTTCGGCTGGCAGCGAGTTTCAAGGAAAGGAGTCTTAGACTCATTGTAGAGCTATTTAGCCAGACCAACATATTGAAGTTGTCAGGGTTGCTACAGTTGATCGGGTCATGTAGCGGCTTGGATGTACTTGAAATGAACTTCGGGATCTTCACGAAGGTTGACAACAGATCCAAGGTAATAATATTAGCCTGAATATCTCCTGCCTGATGACATCGCTGTAGTAAGTCTTGCAGACGACCCTAAAATGAATGCACATGTACCTTCGAAGCTCTTGAAGGACTCAAACATTTCGATGAGCTTGACAGGTCCCAGGATGTCTGAGTATTTCGTAACGATCTGTACAACAACTTGAAGATTCTGCCAGTAGCAGATGTTGATATGAAGCATTTCTTGAAGACAAGCCTAGACTGTTCCGTTGTCAAGCAGCTGAAGTAGGTGACCAACCACTTCCGAACAGAAGTAGCATCAGTAGTTGACATAATCCATGGTATCTCAACTGACCTCCGGTTGAAGCACATTGGTGTGCACAATTGCTCAGTTGATGTCTGCCAAATCTTCATAGTGTTCAAGAGGCTGTCAGACCAATCAGTGCGAATGCTGTGAAACATCACTTGCACTTACCCTTTGCAATAAGCCAGCCTTTTCACACAGATTTGCAATCCTGGGACGGTCATAATGTGTAAACATCTCATTACTGAGAATAGTGTCAGCAACTTGAGGAGCGTGGACAAGATTCATCTCCAGAAAACGAGTCTGGAGAGGCCCCTGTTCTGGTTTATAACCTGGAAAACCATCAGTGTTGAGTGATGCAATTAACATTGACAGTTTGGACAGCTTATGCGCTTGACGTCCACTAAAGGGCCTGTCCCGCCGCTCACCAATTGTGCAGCAAACTCAGCACCTTTCTCTGGGTTCATCCACATGACATGTTGAAGCAACGATACAAAATCAGGGCTGTATCTGACCTTCTTCAAGTAGAGAACAATCTTCTCCATCTGACCGGTTTCAGCAAAACATGTGATAACCTTGTTTGGTACATTCACTCGAAGGTAGACACTCAGCACCAGGGTCATGTCATGCAGACACACAAAATCGCCGAGTTCCTCGCTGCATGTGAGCTAAGCTAACATCAGACAGGGCGACCAGTGTGTCACAAGAAACTCGCACCTTGTTTTCATTCAGCCATTTCTCCAGCAGCTGCTTTCTACCTTGCTGCAGCACAGGATGCACAAGTTCCACTGACTCCAAATGGTTGAGTTCACCCTTCTCAAGAAGGATCCCGGAGTATTGCAAGATAGGCGATAAGCCACCAGGAGGTGCAGGTGCTTGTTTAAACGATTTGATCACTGCTACAGTATGAAGTATTCCCTGATAAAAAGAGATCTTCAGAGGTTGAGGTTGTTGGTATAAAACCATATCCACATACCCTAGGTGAGTTAGCAGCGATCTTAGCAGCTTCTCCGAATTGACTGCTCTGGAAGAGTTGTTGGTATTGTTTAACGTACAAGTCGTCTGCACCAGAAAGATTCACTCGACTAGCCAATTTGAAAGCAAGTTTGGTGTTATTGAGGGCTGTCAGGATATAAGGAATGATAGTTTGTTTGTCGATGTTGATGCTCAAGACCTGCCATCTCTTGTTAACTCTGATGATGCTGTTCATAGCCTCATGCTCCGCAGTAACAAAGATGGTCTCGCCTGAAATTTGGTTCATGTACATGCAGGCACCGGATTCAAGGTCGTAAAGGTGAATGAACCCATACTTGGTAACTAGATAGACAATGCTGTGTTTCGGAAGAGCCTCCTGCTGTGAAAAGAAAACAGAGAACTAGAATGTCAGTGTACAGAAAGATGGAAGGATGGAAGGGATGGAAAGTACTACATGTTGTGCAAAAGTGGATAGATGGAGGAATTATCATGGTGACGACATATAGAATGTGTAGAATGTGTAAAATGCATGGAAAGATTGTGGGGGGGATGAATTGGGTTTATGTGCTGTCGTTCTTGTCCGAAAAATAAAGTGCAGTCTGCCAATGTAGAACTCAGCAGTGCTATCTTCAGCTCCCTAAACCCCCATACGTCAACCTGCCCAGCCCTGTTCCTCTTCCGCTCGCCCTTGTCTCCCTCAGGCCCTTTGTCACCATCGTCCTGACACTCTTGTTGACCCTGATGATGCTGTTCGTAGCCTCGTGCTCCACAGTAACAAAGAGGGTCTCACCTGAAATTCAGTTCATGTACACGCAGCCTGAGGCACCAGATTCGAGGTTGTGAAGGTGAATGAACCCGTACTTGTTAACTAAAGACAATGCCATGATTTGTGGGATGAAAAGAGCCAAACCTAGAATAAGTGGATCTGTGAGCAATAAGAGTGATGGACAAGCAGCCACAAACCTGGAAGGATATTGAGGTTGGTTGAACTCCCAGCAGCCACGTCCCTGACGATCTTAACTTGGTCAATCGAACCAGCTGAGATCATCCCTAAGCTGCTCCATGAGTTGCCACTCAAGCCCAGAGCTCGTTGTTGATGCTCCTGGGGAAAAACTGAATGGTTTGTCCAGGGTATTATGAATAGCAATATTATTATGGCTGATATATTTACCATTCATAATTGAATAGCCTTGAGACGAAGGAACAAATCCAGATTGATGGTGTCCATAACTAAAAAGTCGTTTGTTTTGCTGAAGTCCTTTGCAACAGGAGCACCCTGAACGATTGAACAAATGAAGATGAACTCCGAGGAAGCTCGCGGTCTGGTGCAAAGTCAGATGAGATTTAGGTCCTTTTCCTTGATGGAACGTGATCCAGGAGGGGCGTCAAGAGGTTGAATTAAGACAATCAGGTACATATTGTTGACGATGGCGATCAAAAACGCAAAAATCAGGTGTGTGAGAATCAGCTTGTCCAGGGTGTGGACCAGGACAAAGTCATAACGTGGGTGGTTGTGAAATTGCGGGGAACATTGCAAATAGTCGGCGACAAGGTCCCAAGTCACAGTTGACTTGTAATGCACCTTGAGAAAGTGATACTCAGTTATCTGAGAGGGGATACTGAATTTAGATAACTACAGACAAAGGCAAATCTGATGCTTACACAGTCCTGGGCTGTAAGTTTGATTTGCTTCCCATCTGGAAGCAGAATGCTATATGCTGGTAAGGAGTCGCTGAGAAAATTGGCCAGCTTTATGCGGAAGCCCGTGAATATGCTGTCCTGGATGTGGTGTTCCTCCAGGGCACTAAAAGTACACTTCCCTTGTTTCAACCCCATCATCACATGCCCTGAATTAGCTACCAACGTGCCCACCCCAGGATCCTCAACATCTTCATCTTCATTCCTATCATCCTGTCTATCTATTTCGTTGATCTGTGCACGAATGAGTGTTGATACAAGACAGCAATGGTCTATCCTCAAAATCTGTGATCA
This sequence comes from Hygrophorus pudorinus, assembly GCA_003314045.1. Classification (NCBI taxonomy): domain Eukaryota; kingdom Fungi; phylum Basidiomycota; class Agaricomycetes; order Agaricales; family Hygrophoraceae; genus Hygrophorus; species Hygrophorus pudorinus. Next base: position 6,443 of record QLPF01007536.1, on the reverse strand, counting down.
TACCGATGAGTGTTTCCAACACCGACATACGAATGCATTACCTGGCTTGCAACGTTCTTGAAATTAGTCCGTAGTCTGTACGATTCCTTTAAAGGGCCATGCAATTTCTCATTGGGCTTGGTATTGTAGTTGCGAGTGACACCTTTGGCTTCGATGTCATCGAACACATGGTGATTGCTATGGGCTTTTGGGAAATTCTAATTCTTGACTTCTGCCGAATCCGCCGGTTGCAAGTTGGCATATTCCTAGTCAAATGGGTCAAGCCGAGTTATTAAAAATTAGTAGATATTACTTGTGTTAAGAAGCTCAACAAATTTGCTCAATGCCTCCCGGCCATCTGCAATTGTTTCAGCCGTGTGTAGTGCTAACCCGGTGTATATATCCAATTCTATGTAGCGATGTAGGCACCATAGCAGTAGGTATTTGCGAGGGTGCCTAATCCTGTCGAAGATATTGTGGATCGCAAACAGAATAACCTAGCAATATTGAACATTAAGTACAATTGGACAGTTATTACTTGGATCCTACCTTTGAGATATCTTCATACTTTGCCGCATCCGAGTAGGACATACTGACTACCTGGTCAAAGTGATTGAGGTTGCGCCAGCAGGGAAGTAAAGCCATCCTGGGAACATTGAAGTGAGTCACATAAATAATATTCCGAGTCTGATTGTTCCACATACTGCTTGTCAACCGTTGTGGTTGCATCTTGCCCAGCTTCTTTGATATAATCCTGCAGGTCAACCCACAGGTGCTTGGAGAATAAGTCCCCATGGTGTGTGTGCATACGGTCCCTGCTCAAAGCCTGATGAACATCAGAATTCTCAATATGCCAGAACACATTCTTAATATATAGCAAATTGACATTAAAATCATGAGGTTTACGAGAAAAAATGTACATGGATTGGGCAGAGACCATACAGCTTCAGTAAGCTATCAGCATCTGCAACGAGCATTTTAGACGCCTCCTACACAAGAGCCTTCGCGTCCGCTGCAGACCGAAGTTTGTGATTCTCAGGGTCCGGTTGTTTATCTCTGGGGACAAGGAATATAGGGCATGGACACAGCCCCCACAACCTGCGGATTAGGGCCATAACACATCTTATCATATACTCAGATCAGATTCAAGTTAGAAGGTACCACTCACTGCTCTTCATAATTGGCCGACAAGATATGAATAAACGGGAAAATGTGCCTGTTGATTGCATTGCCACAATGATGCTAGCATCCAGTCTTGGAGTGTGGCTTGATAGATTCCAGTAGCTTGTGAAAGCATTTGTGCATACAACGCACTTGAAGTTCATGAAGGTCAGTTTACCTGTTTTGTCAGCATCTTCATTCAACTCCAAACAAATGTCCTCGGTCAGACTTAGAATGCAAACCTTACATGTATGGCTTACAATGGGAAGCCACCCCACTACACATCCCCCTCCAAGTGCTTCTCTGTTCCTGATGTCAACTGGCAGTTGAGCACATCGCGCCATGATTCTGAATGAGGATAACATTGTTTTATCGGCATATAAAATGAAACCAAAGGGTTTCGCTCCTTGAGGGAGCAATGACTACAAACATTTTACAATAGTGAGCAAAACATAAATATAGAACCTACTTGAATATCCCATAACCTATTTCCCATCCAAGGCTTGGTATGAAAGCATACATACGATGTCCCATCAAATCTGTAAAGTAGCTGTACATCCCAGACAAAAGAAGGGGCAAGAATTGGGTCAGACAACATATCTAACACCCACTCCCATATTGGGTGAACATGGAAGTCGAAATCTTGATCTATCCCTTTGTATGGGACAGTAACGGTGTGCCTCTTGAACTATCGTCACTATTAAGTTTAAGTACTAACTGTCGTTATGAAACAAAATAATGCACCAGCATGAGCTTGTTGGAGGCTTGTTCCCATATCTGACATAGTTCAGCATGGTTGTTGAGGGTAAACAAAGTTGGTTTGCTGATGCAGCGCTAGATGAAGTGGATTAGTGCGTCTGTTTGAGCCTTATTTAAAGCCGCATCCAAGGTCATTTCTGCAAATTCGAAGTCGCTGTGCGTACGGAATGGTTTCCAGGGCTTGTCGGAGGGGTGGTTCATTTCGCTGTTTGTACTCATGGAGTGGTTTGACTCGTGCGGGGAGGCCGCTATAAGGGTGGTATTCAACTTTGATGTCATTCACTTGATCTTCACAGGTGACTGTCTCATTGGTTGGAGGTGATAATGTTACTGTCGGATCGAGGATCAATCCAGGTGGGTATTGTTGGCTATCACAGTATTGACTTACCTGTATGATAGGCTGTATCGGCCTCAGGCTCGGGGGGATCACCTGGATCACTACTCATGGTAACGTCGACTTCATCGCGCAATTCGAAGTTGGACCGATTGAGACGCTTAGCTTATAGTAATCAGATTCAAGGTAAATTCAGTCAGACTTTAGAATATATGTCATGACGACTGACCTAGTCTCTGCTCTTGTCTTAATTCCTTTTCATACCTGCGGTCACTCTCCCACTGCTTCTCGGAAAGCTGACATGCCTTCTGGTGAGAAGCCAAACCCCTAGCATTGAAGGCCTAACCACACTTTTGACAATTGCGAGTCATGGTTGATGTATGGCCTTTAGGTTTTGAGGACTCGGAAGCTGGCATGGTCATGTGCAGGCGATTCGACGGTATATACAGTAGAGTTACAATGGTATGAGACAAGTCGTGACTCAAGTTGCAACCATGTTGCACATCGCAGGCAGATCATGATCGATTGTGACACAGGTCACAACATAGTTAGAATGCCAGCCGGTTGCAGCCTGATTCAGAAATTTCCAACACACACTGGAAACACATTCAGCAATGAAACTGCCCTTGTATAGAAGCCTCCCTGTGTCCTCGAAGACAGTATAATCAACTTTGTTGATGAGTTGGCCTTCGATCTCTTTTATGAGGAGCACTGCTGCTTCAAAAAGTTGGTTGAACTCTGTCGTGACCAAGTTGCAGGATTCTGAGCCAACTGGCGGGATCACAAATTTAAATGCTTCTTGGGGTTGGAGAATGGCGTGAGGCACAAGAGCCCACAGAGGTCGTGAAGCTTTGGAGAATGCCTCCTGCTCATCAATTTTGAAGAGAGAGCTCCACACAATGCATGTGTCTGTGACTGTGGAAGCTTCTACAGCAACACAGTCCAGACTTAAGCAGCATGGTACTACTCCAGCAGCAGCACTGCACCAAACTCATGAACTCCCTCGTAGCCTACTTCATGCCTACCCTCTTCACACCAGCAGCCACCCCCACATGGCCTGCACAGACATATTCGCAGATACGTGGATGGGGCTCATCATTGACCCGGCACTCCAGTGCGGCGGGGTCTACAAGCCTCTGGAGACGCTCGAGAAGATTCAGGCTCTGGATAGTCAGGCATAGTGAACACCCTTCCAGATTCTGCGAGTGTAGTCTTGTCCTGGCGATCGTGAGTGGTTTCGTCGGTGCATATAGTTCTTGTTTTAGTCCTTTTATGAAAAGGCATTGCCTCATATTGCCTCACATCGGAGAGTTATGTGTCTGAATGTTGAGGAGAATACACAGAGATTGTAAACATGTACAAACATAGTGCAAGTAGAATCAACATGTCAAGATAGGGCTTACCTGCTTGTGTAACAATGGGTAGCCTCTGGTGGCCTACCACTACAAATCAACCTCAACATGATGATGTGACTGATAGACAGGGCTTACCGATAGTGAAGTCCACGGTATGTGGCAATGGTTTGCTTTCTAAGCATGAGGCTGTAATACTCCAAATTTTCAGCAAGGTGTCCTTGTGTCAATCCCAACCAGCTTTGAAACTTGGAAAAGCATAGCATGGATGGACGAGGGTTATGGTTGGCAATGGGATGCACTTTGGCCTTTCTTTGTTGAGTGAGGTTATGACCTTTACATCTCCACAACCCTCGGACTGAGGCCCGCACTTGAGAGTGACCCGGCATCTGATAGCTTTGGTCTTCACGGATCTCGCATGAACCTTTATTGTCCGGTATGATATTTATCGTCCTCTCATATTTAGTGATGTTCACCTTTTTCAGTGTGCTGAACTTTGGGGTGCTTGTGATAGGTTGGTACTCAAGATCGACCATCTGAACTCTCGATAACATGTCTCCTTCAGGAGCAACCAGGATGTTGTTATAAAGCTGGTCAGCTGCGGCGATGTGCCAACGAATGAGCTTTCCATACTCAAATACTTGAACACCACTCAACTCCGTGCGGACAAAGCAAATGCAACCATTCCTGTTCTGGAGTTTCTTGAGTATGGTGTTCGGACATTCGCAGTCACTCCCTGCTGGACTGATTCCACCAACCCTGAGTTTGCCAACATTGGGGAGGTTGGTGACTGGGGATTGCAATTTATCAAAGTAATTGTTGAATCCCATTTCCCTGGAGGTGTCACTCATCAAATTCTTGTGGCTTTAGGCAATTGCCTTCATACATTGTCATCACATTGCTCATCTCGTAGGTAGTTTGGTTGTCGACCATTTTCTATGTATGCCAATACTTTCATAAGGACATCTCACACGAGAACATTCTCATGAACTTCTGGGTTATTGTACCCAAACACAGAGCTCACAGAAAAAAACCACCAGAACTTCGAAGCTCATTTTCGGTCAGATACGCTCTGATTGATTTTGGCTGCTCCGTTTTATTTTCTCCCAATGCAAATCTGGAGAAGCACAGAGGCTCTTGGTGGGTTTTGAGGGAGCAGTGTGTACCTGAGACTGCTCAAGGAAATTTCGATCTGTTTGCAGCTGACATCTACCAGACGGGTCGGACATTGTACAGGTGGTTTCTGGTGAGCTGCTGCCATTATGGATTTCTTGATACAATTAATCGTGAGCACAGCATTTTATAGATGCTACTCCTGGCCTTTTAGCCCTCCTGCAAGACATGACTCGAACTGACCCTGCATTTCGATTGTCAGCAGAAGCTGCATATGCACGGATGCTGGTGGCTATAGAAGCCGTATCTGACACCACACAAACAATAAAACTGTCTGCCAATCAGCTGCAAGAGTTTGTCCTGGTACCAAATCAAATAGATGCATATGTATATGGGCATTTGCTGTACTAGAATTAAAGTACATTTTATGGAACTGTGTTTTGAGGAAGGCAGAGTTACAAAGTGGGAATTTACATTATTAATAAATAGGTTCAATTTCATCATGTTTTGCTGGAACTTCAACACTGTCCTGAATTACATCCACTCCATGATCGTCATAGATGGGATCAACTTTTACCACGTAAAGCCAATATTTGGAATCCACACCCTGAAATTTATCAGATCATGTATGAGCTGCAGATAAAGACTGACCATTAAGGTTTATTTGTGTTTTCTAATCTCCCCAGTCCTACCCATGTATCTCCCTTGCCAAAATCTTACTCTGCCCTGGAACCACTATTGTCAGTATGATTTCAATGTGCAAAAGTTGCTGTACATGATGAGGGCAAATGCCAGCAGCCAGGTTAATGGTAATTTCTCCCTCCGAGTGATCAGAGATATTGCTGCCTGAGCTAGTTGTAGATGTGGAAACCCTCACATCTAGTGATGCACAAGTTCAGTTCAGAACCAAAGTTTGAACCCGAACCTTACAGAACTGAACCTAAGTCCAGTTCTCGGTTCTGGATGAAGGCAGATGTGAGAACCCTGTTCAGACCGGTCTGAACCTCCTGAACCAATTAAATACCTAGTGCTGTCGAGCTGAATTTTGGCTCAGTGACCAGCTTGGGCAACGGCTTGTTGGACAGCCACATAGTACATTCTTAACTTTTTGCATCAAAATTTTACTTATTTATAGGTGCCGTCTATATGTGTCATGCATAGAATATCAGTACATAATAAAAAAACATACTGTTACGGTGATGTGGTTGACCCAGACGTGTTGTTGGTGATGGTGACACATCATGTGGGTGGTGGGTGAAGCTATGTGGGTAGTGGTGATGTGCCAGAGGTGGGTGGCAACTTGCACTGTCTATATGCATCATGCGTAGAATATCATTACATAATAAAAAAACATACTGTTACAAAACTGGGGGTGAATGTACCACCCCTAGCTGCTGGTGTTCATTCTGTGTGTGCCTCTGTCACTTCTCACTCTCTGTTTTTGGTGACATTCTCGCTGGGTGTTCTTCGAGTTAACACAGTGTGACTGTGACCAAACACAAGCCAACAATATGCCATCGACTGGCCTCCATTGTGCTACCTCTGGCTAGTGTGTGGCACAGGTAACCCCCAGGTACATTTTGCTGTACCCATACCTGTACCCATCACTTTTTGTACCCTTACCTATGGGTACAGGTAAAATCACAGGTACATATTTTTGTACCCATGGGTTACCTGGGACCTGTACCCGTGGCGGGTGACCCACAGGTATCTCACTTAAATCTTATGTATTTCATCTATAATAT